>CAXHLB010000370.1:0-41597 GCA_964017235.1 Sabellastarte sp. h YS-2021
AAGACATTTGCATTATATGTATATAGATTTAAAATTTTGAATTAAAAAGATATTTTAATTGTTAAAGGTCTACCATTTATAGTGGGTAGTTCCAAATAACCTCTCCCTATTCGGTAAAATGGAAACAGCAACGGGAAATTGCCACTGAATTCTATTCAAAGAGACGAAAGCCAGACAATGTTGTTGAACACACAAAGTGGAGAGAGAAAGGACGACATCGATGTAATTCACTCAGAGACTGATATATTGCTTTAAAGTGGTTGACGATGGTTGTGTATAGTGCCAAAACCAGTCGCTCGTAACTGGTTATGTAGGCCATGCGTTCAGTCACAAGTTTATTTTATAAGTGGGTTTGTTGCCTTTTTTGTCCTCGTCCAAACCATCATCATGGTTTCTTGTGATAGGTTTTGGGTTGGACCTCTTTCCTTTTAAAAGACACGCGATCGCGTGTGGGGTTGCAGCCCATTGTTGCACTATATACTGTACATACTACAGTAGAAATTGACCTCGACTTGTGCTGCTACTAAAAATAGGCCAAACACAGATGCAAGATGGTTATCTGAATCCCTGCTTACAAATTCTATTTGTAGAAAGAGAATATACGCCCCTTTTATGTAATTGATTTGCTCTACGTACATTCTCTATGTAGTAGTAGGCTGTTGAAAACCAACATAGCCTCCTTTTGTTTGATAACAACTTTGCGCATTCAAAAATGGAATTGGCAACTTCTCATGACTTCAGAATGGTGCGTTAAATGCCTGCAAGTTAAAGTTTACTCCACCCCCACCAATTTTTGTGATGCCCTTTTGCCCTTCTGCTCTACTATCTCTTCAACCTTGGAAGCATCTTTGCTACTACTTCTACTACTACTTTATACTACAATGTTGTGGCTGGACAGAGCTGATACGTAGACATACCGACCAAATCTTTTATTTGGGTCACTTCAAAATATCTCGGCTCCTGTTGGTCTTATTGAAACTTTATCATATCGATCGACCATCCCGCTTCTAAAGAGAGTCATGTTTTAGGTATCTTGGATAAACTTTTGTTAAATAAAGTTGAGCGTGAAAATCGCTGACCAGGTGAAAAGCCTTTCTTTTTTGTAAGTAAACCGTCAAAGATAATTGCAATTTTTTTGCTCATCTCATTCTCAAAAGATGTAAGAATTTTCTAGTGTATATCGTTGGTTTCAACCAAAAAATCACGTTTACCGTGGGAAAATTGCAATTCAAAAACAGGTCGCCAAAATCACACTTTTCGATTGATTGTGAAATCACCATGGTATACTTTTTTTGGCTAGTTTTTTCTTTGATATTTGCTCATAAAAATACCTAATGAATAATTAATATTACATAATGATTGTCGTCAGCCCAAGAAATCATCGAGTGAAAAGTGCCATTTTCAGGGTGCCGTTTGGGATTTTCACAACTTTGGTCTCTGTAACTTTTTTCTGGTACTATTGAATTGTAGTGGATTTTCAATTGTTTGGTTAAACAAGTAAAGTGCATTTGCAAATTTAAGAGAATAAACGTATAGTACTACATAGTAGTACCATTGCAGAGTCTTGAGTGAGCAAAGTTGCCACCATCAAACCGAAGTTGAAAGCCTTGCACACAAAAAAGGAGACTTTTTTATGTCTCTTCGGTTTTCCCGGAAAACAAGGAAGAAAATGGCAACACTGAAAATCGTCGTAATTTGCTCGGGACAATGGCCCCCTTACATTAAACATATAGCAAATATCTTTACGATCTTTAGTGCAAAAAATGGCCGTCGTCATGCGAGGATTGTTGGTCTTTTAAAACCAGCAGACAGAGGAGTGCTGCGTTCTTGATTATATACTTAATCGAAAAGGCTTCAGTGTGTGTTATACTTGATGCCCTTACCAATTCAATATAGTACTTATACTATGTCCTACGTGCAATTTTGACTATAAAAACACTGACCAAAAATGCTTGCCAAAAACCATGCGATGAAGGTTACTACAAAAACCAACATGAGTCCCTTGAGACTTTGTTTTAGAAAGCATGACGTCAGAATTCTCAAAAGAGACCGTGTCTAATATAGTAGTAGGAATTTTACACGCCATATCTAACCATAAAACGCACAAACAAAAGAGTTTTTAAGAGGAAAATATAGTATAGTATATGTAGTATGTATTGTATGTATAGTTTCTCTCTTTGACAGAATATTTCCCCCCACTGCAGCAAATACTTCAAAGAAAGTCATCACACAATTTACAGCATAGTAGTTTTTTGATGTGTAATTTTGCGGCAATTCTCCCGTCACAGTTTGACTACTACTACTACTACTACACAGTGGGTAGGCATAGTGACAAAAATTCCTCAAAGATTTGCTGATTTTCGTGTCAAATTGTAGTTTGATATCTGACTGATGACTTTGGAAAGTTATAGGTTCCTGGGACGACTATTTATTGCTTAATTGTTAATTTTAATTGAGCTACTTTAACTTTTTTCCCTTTTAAAAAATATTTTCAAATGTTAAAAAAAATAAAACTTTTGACTTTAAATATTTGTAGGTCGACCAATTTTTAGAAAGGCATGCCAATGATGGTATAGAATTTACACCTCATTCATTGAGAGCAAATTCTTAAACTCTTGGCTAATACATACCATGAGCAAATGGTCCAATTTGGCCTTAAGCACCCCCATGTATATTTAACAAGTGTCCTGCCTTTTAGCCATTATAGCAAAAAAACAGAAGGAGGCACGCCATAATGCATTAAATAAGTTTGAAAGCTTTGTAATCAGGCTTTCATTTAAGGGTAGTAAGCCAGGTCGGACCAGAGCGGAAAAAAAGTTACAGCTAATTTAGTGCCTGCAAATTAAAAAAAAATCTTCAAAAAATGTATATTTTATTGAGAGGGGATATAAAAAGATGTTATTTTTCATTCATGTATGTTAACTTATACTCTGCTATAACCCTTGGTCAAACTGTAAGATGGTTAGAATTGATCACTGTGTATCTTCTGATCATTTTTGGCTACTATTTTGAGTTCAATGTAATTGTATTGGGACACTTTGATTATATTTTTAGACTTCATAATCAAACTTTGTTTTGGATTCTGTTGAAACAAATAAGCAATGGCAAAACACCTATTCATAAGAAAATTTGTGTACTTCACAACTTTATTTTAGTTTTTAAAGTCACAAATTGACTTGAACTGCCTTTAAAAACCTTAGAAAATCCATAATTATGAACTGTTTTTTTCAATTTACTCCTCATTTCTAATATATTGCAATTTCCCGAAATCTATCCATTCTACAAAAAATTCATTGAAACAAAAGTTGTAGATTTTTGAAAAATATTGCACAATGAATTTCAAAAAAAATTCCGTAACTGGCCCTGAAGGTCTTAAAATTTAGCTCACACTTTTATTTTTTGACAATATTCTGGCTTGAAAATTTGTTAAAGCAGAAACTAATTTTTATAGAATTTTTACTTATTTGATCCTGGACAACATCTTGGGTCATGAAAATTGGCTGGAGTTGGCTAAAATACCCATAAAAATTACCTGAGAGAAAGAAACATTAGGGCCTATTTTATTGAAAAGTTTCCTTTAATTAAATCATATATTTTTTTGAATTTGAGAAAAATTCGGGAAATCATAAGGTCATCCAAAACTTGTTCTAAGCTGTCACAACCATTTTTTTACCACTACCAACTATTATAGTAACCATAACGCAGAGTAAAACACTTTGTCACTATGCTCACTGAATTTTACCCACTGTGTACTACTACTACTACTACTACATCTCTGTCTATGTATAGTAATGGTATTGTACAGATCTACTACAGAAACAACTCTTAAAAGGTAAGGAGATAAAAACCCATGACAACTATAAGATACTAGTAAGTGAAACTCAGGTTTTGAATACGTTTAGTAAACAGTCTCCAGTCGATTTTTTGGCAAACATTTGTTTACTTTTAATCCGAGATGGTAACCCTGTTCCTAGAACAGCACAAATTAAGGCCTACTATTACTATATTACTATAACCCCTCTCAATGATTTTGACCAATAAACGAAAAGACTGACTTTCTTTGTTAAAATAACATTTTAAGTTAGAGGGTGTCTGAACATGTCGCGCAAAGTTGCATGATTCTCCTTTAAAAGGGGCGGTCGGGCGCCGAAGCCTATCCAAAACCAAGTATCTACGATTCATTTTTTATTAAGTTTTTTAATACATGATTGTATTGCCAAATAATGGGTATAATTCACTAAATAAATGTGAAGAGTGTCTGGAAGGATCAAGGTGCACCCTAAAAATTTTGACATTTCAAGGTCATTTTTAGAGGTCAAATCTGACCTTGATTGTAAATGAGACTTTACAAAAACATCCAGGGTCACCAGACCTTGTTGAAATGGTATACTAAGCCTGTGTTTGACATTTGGCCCCTGAATTAGGTTGCCAGATGTTGAAAAAAGTCACTCCCGATTTAGATTAAGCTTAATTCGCTATGATGAAAAAGCATTGGTTTTCCAACCTTTGACATGACTTATCCCGTTAGATCTGTAGCATATACTAAGGCATCAAATCGCCGGAGTAATTGCATTGAAAACGTGATCGACTTTCCACCCTTCAGTGTCACCTCACGCAGCATCGATTGACCTAATTGTAGTTTAATATATTTCCGCGTAGCCTGCGTTCCATCTCATACAACTTCAATATTTAACAAAAAAATTAGGGCATGCGCTCTGTTTTATACGTAGTGCGAAATTATGAAGCCTGGGATTACACGACAATTGTGCTAAAGTCGATTGAGCGCCGCAATTTTTGTTGGCACTACATAGAAGTTGATTTTTTTGTTGCTATTATATAGTAGTAGCAGTCAATTTCCAAGCTGGTTTGCAGGCTCGTGAGGGATAATCAGCGTCTACTATAGAAGGATCATCGCATACCCTGTACCATTTATGTTTTGTCGTTTGCGAAGTGATCAGAAAATTTTGGCCAATTTACGTTGGCCATATTTGGACCTGATGAGAATTAAAAAATTGTAATGAACATCCAAAGGCAACAGACCTTTGTGAAATGGTATATACTACGCGATTTTTCGCATCTGAATGCTTGCCTTGTAAGATCTATAATTCAAAAATAGTGCATTTTTTAGCAAAATAATATTAGTAGTTCAGAAGCACAAAAATTGGATCTGCAATTGTTATTTTACTAAAAATGTTGTCACTACACACGTTGTCTTTTAAATTGGCGTCAAAGACGGACCAAATTTTTTTTTTGAAAAGGAGGAATTTCTTAAAAACGGCTACGGTTATGATTTTGAAACCTCGCGATTGTCGCAATTGTCGCCAGAAGACTACGTAAGTTTTTTTCCCAAACACGAATTTGGATACGGGGTGATACTATATTATAAGCCTACGATTGATGCTTGGTATCTGACATATGTTTCCACTTGTTCAAAAAAGTTACTTTACTTTTATTCACACTATTATTATTACACTTACAGTGTAGAGTAGTAGGATTAGGATGTCGTGATTTTTTAACAGGGCTTTCCCTAAACACATAACGCTACTGCTATACTTGTGACGTTGGAATCTTTAAGTAGACTTATTATAGCCTCCTTGCAATTAGGTCAACGTTGTTATCCTTCTTTCAACCCCCCTTCTGATTTTTTCACTATGTGTTGTACATACTGCTACTACTACGTATTACTATAGTACTGCTCTTGAAGGCAACTGGGATTACACATTATATACATTACATGTATCAGCATACTAAGTACTTGCTCGATTACAAAAAAAATTATCCGGTTTGACTTTGACGACGAATTAAAAATCGGAGACGTCAGATACAAACATTTGACCTAAATAACAATTAAAGTACAACTCTTTTGACGTTTACCATATGAAATGTAACTTTCCTCCAAAATGAACCGTTAATGAGTCATCAGCGATTCAAAAAAGGTGGTCGAGTAGCAAAAAGTCCGTTTTTGGCAAAAAAAAGTGTGTAAAAATTGCTTTATTTAAAAAAATACATAAAAACTGACTTTTTTCAAAAAAGTACCCTTTTTGAATATCCGATTACTCAGAAACGATCCATTTTTGAGCAGAAACGATCCATTTTTGAGCATAGTCATGCCTTATACTATGATAGACGTCAAAAGAGTTGTACTTTAATTGTTATTTAGGTCATGTTATCGTATCTGACGTCTCCGATTTTTAATTCGACGTCAAAGTCGACCGGATATTTTTTTGTAAAGGAGTAAGTAGATTGTAGTGCAGTATACAAAGTGCAAAATAAAATATAAAAAACATATACTAAACGTAGTACATCATATAGTTGTAAGTCCCCTCTGTAATCCCATTGCTCAGAAACGCAGCCAAACTCCTCAAATCTTTCATCATACTATAATATGAAAGATGTACTACTATACTACATACAGTAAGTATTTATTTTTTTAAAGAAAAAAGTAGGGGAAAGAAAATGTCTAAAATAAAAACACATCATCACTCATTTTCAAATGGAGATCCCCCCCCCCCCATTTCTACTTTGTCTACTACGTAGTAGTAGTAGTTTAACGCATTTTGTCACAAAATTGCTGTATAGTACTTACTCCTTTACAAAAAAATATCCGGTCGACTTTGCCGACGAATTAAAAATCAGAGACGTCAGATACGATAATATGACAAAAATAACAATTAAAGCTCAACTCTTTTGGCGTTTACCATATGAAACATAGCTATGCTCAAAAATGGACCGTTTTTGATTGAGTAATCAGCGATTCAAAAAAGGTACTTTTTTGAAAAAAAACCCGTTTTTATTTTTTTATTAAGCTATTTTTGCACACTTTTTGCCAAAAACGGACTTTTTGCTACCTGACCACCGCTTTTAAATCGCTGATAACTCATAAATGGTTCATTTTTGAAGAAATTTACTTTTCATATTGTAAACGTCAAGAGTTGTACTTTAATTGTTATTTAAGTCAAATGTTTGTATCTGACATCTCCGATTTTTAATTCGTCGTGAAAGTCAAACCGGATATTTTTTTTGTAATCGAGCAAGTAATACTGTAGTACCTTAACACAATTGATCAGAAAATGCATCTACAGTCCATGTAGTAATAGAAGTGTATGCTACTATACATATAAAGATTCTTGTTCCAATTGCGACAGGAGGGTGAATCAGCAAAGTGCATATTCTTGTTTTGTCATTTGTGACAATTACTCCTCGTACAAAGGGGGAGACGTGCTTTACCATCATGTTTTTTGTTCAGAGAGATCATGGTAATTTAGAGTTCTGTGACAGCCTTGCATCTCTCTGGTTTGCTTCAACGCAAAATTGCTTCGTAGGTAATTTTTTTCCTGTTGAGACCTTCCATCCTTTTTGTGGGAAATTGCATTCTCTCTCTTTGGCATCAATTTATTGCTCTTCACAGACAAACTTTCGCAGTCTGTTTGTTGTACTATGACGATGCATTTTCGTCCCTAACAAAAGTTTCTTTTAACAACCACTTAGTAGTAGTAGTTTGAAAGGAGTCCACCACTCAAGGTGTGAAATATCTTTGCCTCCACCAGCTCTCATAAAAGTTGGCTTGTTTTGTAGAAAATTGTTTTGCATCAGTCTTTAACTGGACAATTGTTGTATAGGATACTACATATCACAGGGACAGAAAGTATAGTACTTCTACAAAACAATTTGCAAAAAGTCTTCGCCATCTACGTAATCTCTCCTTTGTATTTCCCATGTGATTAACATTTTGCTCAAGGTGACAACCTTTGATAAAGTAGAGCCTTGCATGCATATAAATAAGTACAATGGGCACGTTGATGAATTGGTAATTTGTTTTGCATTGATATTTGGCACCAATGCCACTGATATTAATGCTTGGGTGAACCATTTTCAGATGGAGATGGCTTTCTGCAAGACTATAACAGTCACAATCATGCTATGTATTACTACTATAGTAGTATATGCCAATCGGCAGTCTTCCAGGCAAAAAAATACTACTTACTACATAATTACTACTAAGTACATCTTTTGTATAGTATAGTTATATTGCATAGTATAGAGCTAAATTGAAAAGCTACCGAAAGTTGATCATATATCAATTTTTGTGGTTGAAAGAGTTGACAGGTATTGGAAAGTTTAATATTGCATCCACAGAATGCAGAAATGTTTTTGGCCTTGAATGCCATGGAGGATGCAAATTGGCAGCACATTTTAAAGGGTTTTTTGACTGAAGAAAGGTGTACATAGTATATATTACTACTACGTAGGTATAACATTATAGTAGACTCCTGAAAAAAAGTGATTACCCCCTTTTAATGGCAGTGTAAGTCGTATACAAGTGCAAGAAAGGTAGGTAGGGTGTATAGTAGGTGCTTTTATGAGATGAATATGCTAAAATTTTCGCTAAACTCTCCTTCAAAGTCGTTACACATTGATGAGAATGGTAACTTTCTCTTCATGCGTTGCTGCCATTGCTGCTACTACTACTACTACCTGCTGGCATTATCCAAAGGTAGTACAGGAATCGTACTGAAAGTACATAAACTTTCCCCTGTTCGAATTCACAAGGTTACTACTACCATCGTGGCATTTTACCAACAACAATCCATGGTCAAGCGCAGTAAATTATTGACAAGATACTACAGTTTGTGTGTCACTGTTACAACTTGTGTGTTTGTTGTGTACACCATACAAGGTGTTCAGATTTTGGTATTAAGCTTGGTCGATTGAGACGGACTTTTGCTAAAAAAAAATGTAGATTAACTTATAAGTAAAGATACTAACCACGTACTACTATATTGTAGTAGTACGAACCCAATAGAGAAATGCCAAACATCTCTACAACTACTAATTACAAAAATATATACTACTACTATAGTATCTCAATCGAAAGCCCCCTCGAGAGTTAACTTTTCCAGTTTGTAACTTTATAAGTAGTATTTTTTTATCCAAACATCCTGTAGTACTATAGTATATACAACAGTGTAAGTAATTTACGTAGTATATATAGTATGAGGCAACAATCAACACGACTCTCTTTCAAAGAAATGACCTGAAAAAACCTTGTCGAAAGGCGGCTGAGAACATTCCAAAATAATCGAAACTTTTATGGTAAAAAAACTCATTCAGACCTCCAGTTTTTTAATGCATTCTAAGAATAGACAAGACAGACATAGAAAGTTTCGAGTTATACCAACATTTTTTGTCTACAACTATAATGGGATCGACCAACTTTCCTCTAAAGAAAGATGATTTACTATTTGGGTTAAACTATATAGTGTACATTTCAGTATAGAGTACAGTTTTGTTTTATAACCAAAGCTGCGTGGTCTACTACTAGTACTACCATCCTGACGGTGAAAAATGTTCTGATCGAATGAACTACTTATTCTTAGTACTCGTTTTGCAATAAAAATATCCGTTTGCATTTAACGACGAATTAAAAATCGGAGATGTCAGATACAAACATTTGACCTAAACAACAATTAAAGTACAACTCTTTTGACGTTTACCATATGAAATGTAACTTTCCTCAAAAATGACTCTTTTATGAGTTATCAGCGATTCAAAAAAGGTGCTTGAGTAGCAAAAAGTATGCCAGAATAGCTTAATGAAAAAATTAAAACGGACTTTTTAAAAAAAGTAATCTATAGTATTTTCGTACCTGACGTCTCTGATTTTATTCGTCGTCAAAGTCGACCGGATATTTTATTTATTTATTTATTTATTTATTTTTTGCAAACGAGGAAGTACAAAAGTAGCATTGTAAAATTGCTCCCAAGCTGAACTTAAGGTTTTTAAAAAAAGAATAACTTAAACTTTAGGTTTTGTGTGAAAATGAACACTTTCCATTTCAGTGATGAGTGTTATAGTAGTATATAGGAAAATATATCATGACACCGCCGTTATATTCCGTTCAGACTGTACCACCACTATACCATCCTTGGTCTTAACCAACCTTAATTGGATCAAAGAAAAAGCAACACCAGAGAAAACGGGTCTCTCCCACTTTTGTGCTAAATTAAGAAAGAGTCATCCATCAAAACTCAAGCAAGAAGATGAGATTCTTTTCCAAGGTGGAAGGGAACCAATATTCGTGGTAGAATGGTTACAGTGTTATAGTATACATATCACCCAAGACGATTCCACACCATGAATATGAAATTGAGTTGTCCTTGCAAGTAGTGTAACCTCCCACGGTGTTGTAGGAGCCTTGCGGGAGGATATTACACGCACGCAGCTGAGAAATGGGTCAGAGGTCGTGTTCCAGCATGATTTATGTATCGACATGCCTTCGTAATGACAATAGGTGAACGAAAAACAGAAACGTGATGAGCATCGCTCATGAAACTTTCTTGTACGTACTACTTCGTCGATTCCATAAAAAAAGTCCAGCATTACATATAATAAGATTTGTTATTCGACTCGATTTTATGGACTCACGCCTGATAAGTCTCTACTAAACAGGCTTTAAAAAAGTGTATTTTAGTATGATATACTTTATTGCCTTCTCCCGAAAAAAGGTAATGCAAAAATATGATTTTTCCTTCGATTTGCAAACTACGTATTTCTACTTTACTTTTATTCTTAAGCGCAAGATTTTTCAAATTTGACTTAATTCTTCTGGTGCTTTTTTTCATTAAAATGCTAATTATATTATAGAAGCAAACAGAGTTGATCTACACAATCCTCTCTTTGCCCTCAAAATGCGTTAAGTTTAAGCGTTGATTTTTTTTTGTAAAATCGTCGACAACTACTATAGTAGTACTATATGCTTTCTTTTTTTTCGGAATAGGAGGAAGTACTGCTTTTTGTATATAGCATCCATGGAATAATTGGGTCAAAACTTTGTGGAAGTGTATTTTAAAGCTATTATAGCTTTATACTATAGTAAATTGACTACTACTACTATAGTAAGTACGTACTATATACGTAGTAACATTTTGACTTGTTACACCTTGCATGTAATAATATTGTGATGACGATGACAGTCTCATGTCTGAGAGTCTTATGCAAACATCATTATTGCTGAGTTGTTTTTTCACCTGCTACTACCGTGTGACCTTGTTGCTACTCAAAGATGGCAAAATCTTATAAAAAAAGGTATTCTATAGCCAAAGAACAACCTTATTTTACATGCTGACATTGTCTGATGATATGGAGGTCTATAGGTTAACCAACCATTCTGTCGTAAAATTGGCTGACCAGACTTGTATTGGGTTAAGGTTGTTAACAAAAGTGGTTGGGTCTAACCAACTATACATAAAATTACTCTCCGAATTTTGACACATCAAGGTTAAGGAGAAACTACTGTGAGAAAGTTCGTCACTCCTGACACAATATGAGGTTGTATTTGAGACAATTTGCTGCCTCAATTTGGTGCTAACAAAGTGCTTGGCAAACAGGACATTATGTATTGTATTATCCTCCAAAACAGATTATATTTGTGAGAGAGCGTTTGTATATGTGTTTGAGGTCGCTTTTACAGATCTAACTCTATATCTGTTAAAAAGAAAAGAGCCTACTCCGTAGTCGACGAGGGCAAGACACGATTTTCGATATCATTTGTTAATATTATTATGTAAAATTATTAATTGTAACGCACATTTGCACGACCCACGTGCATCGTTGCGAATGGTCAGAAAAAAAATGTATTGACAAACAACATGGTAACCTGTCTTTGCCCCCGGCGACTACGTAGTAGACCTAAAAGAATAACTTGTGCGCGCTAAAAAGTAACAAGTGACTATTTTCGCCACCTCAGAAAAATGTTGGATTTGGCGCGCAATTAAAAAAAAATTCGCGGCAAAACAAAAAATTCCGTGGGATGGCGAAAATAGTCACTTGTTACTTTTTAGCGCGCACAAGTTATTCTTTTAGGTCGTAGGCTCTTTTCTTTTTTAACAGATATAGAGTTAGATCTGTAGTAGTAGTATAGTGCCTACGACCACTACGACTACTACGTAGTAGAGGCTACATGTCTACCAAAGGATCTGTCTCTGGAAAAAAGAAATCCTACTACTACTACTATTTGTAATTCTAGTAGACCCCTCGTTATCTGGACAGAATGTGTAGCTTGCCTGTCAAACCTCCCGAACGAGGGTGGAAAACAATAAGGTGCTCTTCGAAGAAGATCTTCTCAAAGTAGAAACGTTTTTTCTTTGTGGAACGGCAACTCCGCGCGGTCCAGTGAATTCTAATGAGGGAACGAGATTGTTGCCTACAACGTACTATACTGATACTCTGGGTACAGTCATAACCGTTTGAAATAGTATCCATTTTGCAGCCTTCCTGGTCTTCAAGGACAAAACCGACTATAAATTCACATTATATGATGTTTACACGTGGTGTATGTAGTATTTTTGTCATACATCACCCACAGACCTCAAAAATCACAACAGAACCCACATTTTGGGCTCAATTTTAAGTACTTTTTATTGATATATCGAGGGTGTTATTGATAGGCCGCGAACATTTTAGAAGGTTTAAACTGTACGTCGTTTCTGCTGTCACAGCAACGTCCTTCCCTTGAGAGTTAAGAACCGTCATTGCATAATGGAAAGAAATTGCCACAGATTCGGCCATAAATCTTTTGAAAAGCCCCGTTGAACAATTTAGAGATACAGAATGGCGACATTTTCCCTTGGTAGTCAGCCAAAGATGCTTTACAGTACTACGTAAGAGGCCAAATCTATCCAAACTTGACCCACTCAATCGATATCGAAAAAATTGTTACTACGTACGTAGAAAGGACCAAGAATCGCCAGACCGTGCATGAGAGACAGTGGTGCCTTTACTTGGATCTTAAGAAGTTTTGTACCCACCACTCAGTCGACTACTACAAAAGTAGTCTTGTTCTCTGACGTCATTTCTACTTCAATTTTTGATTACATTGACACCACCCTCGGTTATCCTATCAGAATGTTTGCTTGTCACTTGAAGCCGTATGCAAAAATAGTGGTGCCATACACAATTTTGCATCCATAAGTCCAATAAGTTGCAGACTGGCTGGCTGCAACTTTGCAACGCAATTTACGTGTGTATACTGTATAGTTACGTAGTTGGCTCAGACCAATAATGATTTTGGAAAAAAGGGCCACATTTTGGCTGTATTTCACAATAAACGTCTGCTCTTAATTGGTCCATTGGATTACCCCTCCCTCCACGAAAACCAACGAGATGTCTAGACTCAGTTATCTCTCGATTAAAGCCTGAAATCTCTCAATTTCAACTGTCTTTTTCCTCTGTACTAGGATGCTTGGTGGCGAATCTATTGCGACTTCATTGGTGTTGTCACCCTTATTGACCTGGTTTTGCCGAAAGAAATCGACAAGATTGATGGCAGTGGTAGGAGGATTAGTCCTGGCTTTGGGCACTTTGTTCTCTTCCTTTGCGGTTCATTTCAGTCAACTGTTCTTTAGCTACGGATTTATGACAGGTTAGAAGACTAAAGGCTCAGTTCCCCTCGTCATTCTAAACCTTTATTTTGCAGGTTTGGGCGTCGGCATGGTTAGAGACAGCGCAACAACAATCCTCACTCAGTATTTCAAGAAAAGACGAGTCTTAGTCGAAGTTTTCTTCAACCTTTCCTCCGGGATTGGACTTCTTATAACTTACCCCACCATTTTGACTTTTCTTGAGGTAACTTTTTATACATATGACTTTTTTTTCTGATGAACCTTGTCTACAACAAAACTTAGTAGTAGTAGTAACTCTGCTTTCTTGGTTTGGATAATTTTGTGGATAAGGCAGTTGAAAGAAAGCCTTAATTAATAAAGTTGCTTACTCAGCAATACGGGAAAACCGGCGCTCAATTGGGCAAATTATAATTTGCGCAATCGTCGTCGTGTCACGCTTAAGCTCTACTTCATGTGAAAAAACTTACAGGTTGTTTGGTTGGAGACTGGGACTCTTGTTCGTTGCCTGCATCATGGTCTTGATCGCATTGGCTGGAATGTTTTATCGATCTGCAACCTTGTACCATCCACAGAGGAGAGCCATCCTGCACCTTAAGAGCAGAAACGTCCAACCTTGGAGCCGGTCCGGGAGGCAACTCGCCTCAAAAAGTGGTCGACTTGAAATGTTTTCGAAACCGACGTTTGCATCTGGTCTTGACGGCAACCTTCCTGGCTTCCTTTGGCGTCAACGTGCCCCTGGCGTACCTGGTAAGCAGGGAGTGAGGGGTGGGGGGAGAGTTAAAGCCGTTAAAACCCCCCTTGAATTTGCAGAATCACAACTCAGTCAGTTCTGGTTTAAAGGCCGACCAACTCAAGGTGCTGCACAATGTGGCCGGCTTGGCATGGGTGGCCGGGGCTCTGGTGTTTGGCTATTTGACGGTGAATCGACCCAAAACATGCCGGATATCCAAGTCGAATCTTTGTCAAACCTCATTAGTGTTCATCGCGATGTCCACGGCGTTCATGCCCGTCACGAGGTCCACGGAGGGATACGCCGTCAACCTGGCCGTCTATGCCTTCTTCCTGTCCGGATACAGCTTCACCTTAAAGACTTTATACTTGGACATGTGCAAGACGAGGCATTTCGGCTTTGTCTACTCCCTCTCTAACCTGGTTTCAAGCCGTGGGTGTCAGCATGGGCGTTCCCTTGGCTGTTTTCCTGGACGGTTGGGGATTTTACTTAACGGCCAGCTTGTCCGGACTGGGAGCGTCCACGCTGTTCGTCAGCGATCTTTACCTGAAGTTTCTGAACAGGAAAAAGGCCACGCGTCGCCGGCAAAGCGAAGGCCACGAAGCCAACTGTCCGCAGAGGCTACTCGAGGACAAACGGTGTTCCCCGAGACCATAAACGATGAGGACGAGGAGGGGGATGAAGACGAAGACCTGCCCAAGAGTTGGATCGACATCTACCACCGCCGATTCTCGTCTCCGGCAGCCATGATGGAATGGCAAAAGTTGGAGGCCTTGCTGTTTGCTGACGAGGCCGGACAGCAGGCGCCCAATCCCGTCGTTTCGGCCGCCCCCGACCACTACTATCTCCGCAAGACGACGCTTCCATGGCCCCCAACATGGTAGAAAACCGACTGATCGTCAGTGAATACGAGCAAAACCTCCTGAAAGCCAAAGAAGAACTCAGTTTCCAATGCCCGGCCGAAGTTCCGCCCAAACAGCTTCGCCATTGGAACCATCTCCCGCGCCAGACTTCGGAGGTGGATTCCATGTGCTACTCGTCTTCGGACAGGACGTCCTCTGGGACGTCGAGTTCCGGCGCCTCCCTGCCTCCACTCTCCATGTCAGCCCTGATGGCTGGGCCCAACAACATGCTGGGAATATCGGCTTCAGCGGCGGCCCTATCTGCAGCCATGCTGACCGCTTCGGCCACTGTCAACCCCAAGGAGTGCAAGCCTCGATACAGGCATCACCCGGCAGGCATTCGCTACCAAAGAAGTATAACCACCGTCATTGAGGAGGTCTCACCCAGTTAATAGCCACCGTTTAATGCAGCGGCAGCCTGCAACTTCCTAGACGGTGTACAAAGCTCTACTAGCTGGTTGTCAGTCAATTGTCGGCCATTAATGAAACACTACAGCCATCTTAGAGTTGAATAACTATTCAACAGAATGCTTCGCTGTTGTTATCTGACACCCCAACTCCACTGAGCACCCCAAGAGCGCCAGTTTGAAGGTGGGCATGATCGGTAGGGATCGGAATTAGCTGGCTTTTTTCTTTAGCTAGCTAACAGCTAAATTTAGAAAAATTAGCTAGTTAACTAGCTAAATTTCAGCTAAAATCTATAATATAAAAATGGAATGGTTTTTACGATGTCACGCAACTCCTCCGCCCGTTTCTGGACCGATTCCGGCGATTTTGGTACCAACGGACAGCTCTCGACAATGACCAGGTCGTACCAGGGCCATTTTTTAGAATTTCCACTTTGGGACAGATCAGTTCCGGAAGTTTCATTGCCGGAAACAAATACTTCGAAGGATGCATTTTTTCAAAATATTTTTTTGGAGGAAGATTTTTTGGGAATCGCGATATTGAAATGAAAAAAAAAGCAATATTTCAATAAAAAAGTCAACTTTTTAAAGATGTGGATTTTGCATGGATCGAGACATGGAAAGATGATTGACATTGGTGATATGATGTAATACTACTACACAGATTGCCGTGGTTATCAAGAATTTGTGAACCAATCTTTGAATCTTGCCTTTACCTTTACCAAACTATTGCGTTTTAAATTCACGGGAATAGGGACAACAAGCATGCAAGCAAGTCAGGGGC
Source organism: Sabellastarte sp. h YS-2021 (assembly GCA_964017235.1). Taxonomy (NCBI): domain Eukaryota; kingdom Metazoa; phylum Annelida; class Polychaeta; order Sabellida; family Sabellidae; genus Sabellastarte; species Sabellastarte sp. h YS-2021. The sequence continues at coordinate 16,224 of CAXHLB010000370.1, forward strand.
TATCTCAATTAAAGACTGTGTTGTACAAGTAACTGTGAAAGAATCTCAGGCCTTGCCTTTACTTCATTTACATCTTCACGGGAAATCGGACATCAAGCAATGGGCAAGCAAGCGAGGGAAGCAGTGTCGATTACTACATTACTACAACCACTTGGCATCCGCGGGCTTGGTCGAAGACCATGGGTATTGCTAGTCTATAATATAAAAATGAAATGGTTTTTTAGATGTCACGCAACTCCTCCGCCGTTTCTGGACCGATTCCGGCGATTTTGGTACCAACGGACAGCTCTCGACAATGACCAGGTCGTACCAGGGCCATTTTTAGAATTTCCGCTTCCGGACAGTTCAGTTCCGGAAGTTTCATTGCCGGAAACAAATACTTCGAAGGATGCATTTTTTCAAAATATTTTTTTGGAGGAAGATTTTTTGGGAAATCGCGATAGTGAAATGAAAAAAAAAGCAATATTTCAATAAAAAAAAGTCAACTTTTAAAGATGTGGATTTTGCATGGATCAAGATCTGGAAAGATGGTTTCTTTGCTGATATGATGTAATACTACTACACAGATTGCCGTGGTTATCAAGAATTTTTGTGAACCAATCTTTGAATCTCGCATCTGTACCATTACCAAAAGTATTGCGTTTTATATTCACGGAAAAAGGGACATCAAGCATGCAGCAAGTCAGGGGCTATCTCAATAAAGACTGTGTTGTACAAGTAACTGTGAAAGAATCTCAGGCCTTGCCTTTACTTCATTTACATCTTCACGGGAAATCGGACATCAAGCAATGGGCAAGCAAGCGAGGGAAGCAGTGTCGATTACTACATTACTACAACCACTTGGCATCCGCGGGCTTGGTCGAAGACCATGGGTATTGCTAGTGTTATATAATAAAATGTTGACTTTACTGGCGATATCTTGCATTAAAAACTACTACTACGTTGCAGTAGCAACATGCATATGCCAATTTTTTAACTTGGGATTGAATTTTCATCTCTATTTGAATATAACTTAAGAGACAGGACAGTGTTTTAGAAAAATAGTAGCATGATTCTGAAATATATGAAAAGATACTTTCAAAAATACTTTGCCTTGTTTGTCTTATGAGGTTTCTAACCAATCCTTGATTTTTGATTTAGGGGGAACAGGATCCTTTCAGCATCAGCATTTTATTACTACATACTTTACTGTCAAAACTTTAAAAACAGCAAAAATTGTCATACGTATATTCTACAAGTATATAAAAAGTGAAATATTTATTGGTGATGATTTCATCAAGCTCAAATCACAGCAGTTGATAACCACATCTTGATTAAGGATTAATATGGAGTAAAAAGATTATTTTGCAATTTCAGCCTACTGATTAACTGGATATTCTGAAACACTGCAATTAACTTGGAAAACAAAGATACATAGTTGTGTATGTACATAACTGTATTGGCTTTCCATAAATCCACTCCACCCTCCATGTGTTCAACTGGAACTTGTGTTTTCAATCTCAGAGAAGTTTTTGACAAGCAAGATAAGTGAATTTCATTGATCATAGTATGTTTTTTAAAAGGTTTTTTTTTTTCAAAATCACCAGATTATTACTTCAAAAGTGAGATTTTAAATATAATTATTTAGCTGAAATTAGCTGAAACAATTTAGCTAGTTAATCAGCTAAAATTTAAAAGTCAGTTAACTAGCTAACTGTTTAGCTTTCCGATCACTAATGATCGGGCATGCGCTGGCAACCAAAGAATTAAAATTACATTATAAACAACCGCTGTTTTTTTTCGCTGTGACATTTGTGCATTTCAAACCTGTTGTTAAAATAGATTTCTACACAAAGGACACGTCGAGTTATTGGACGTCGAGAACCACTTGTAAAGACAAGCCGCATGAAACTTCTTCTTGCACGTCCTGCACGCCAATTTGGGCAGCTGATGGTTGGTCCCGTGAAGGACGAAAAAGCAGATGTAGCACTCTTCCACACCCTCGAATCTCTTGTCCACATTCCGCTTCCAGACTCCTAAACCGTCCACAATGGACCCGTTTTGATGCTGAAAAAAAGAGAGATAAAGAAGGTCTTATCGTCTATTTTACAAAACTGGTTTTCAAGTCCCATATTTAGGTTAATTTTCTTTAATTACATGACGATGAAGCACCGCAATTTTTGTTCAAAAACTAACAATTACAGTCAAACCCGTGAAAAATGTTCGCGGGCCGATTTCCAGCCTTCGTGACGTTCAAGGCCAAAATTTTTTGCAGATGCAATAATAAAAATTTTAATAACTACGAAATTGATTAGTGACACAATTTGATACAACAAAATTTTTATTAATAGGGTTGTGTAAGCTCTTCTGTGGGTCGTAGTGGGTCGTACCTTATGTAGTGAAAATTTGGATTTCTCCGAATTTTTAGGCCTATGTCCATTTCAATTTTTTTTCAATTAAGTAAAAAAATTAAAGAGCAACAGGGTCTTTAATCCTGAGCCCAAATTGAAAATGTAGGTCCCCTGATTAATTAAATACCGCCCAATTAATTATGTAATTTTTAGCAGGTTTACTTCAATGGAACAAGATACCTCATTGTTTTTCAGCATAAAATGGTAGCACATTGTTGATAACCCTATCCAATAGTGTTTGGACCATTTAAAGTTGCCACTAAGTCAAAAGGCCAAAAAGGTCAAATAAAGGCCTCAAAAAGGCCTCAAAAAGGCCAAATTTTTGTAATGTCAGCCAGAGGGGTGCTATTGAAAAATGGCAATAATATTTTGTCTTTGAAATGACCTAATTAACAAACGTTATTTTTTGACAATTTATTTTTTATCAACGTTGACAATAATAAAAATTTCAAAAATCGTACTTAATAGCACTAAGTAAAATAGGGGAGATACGACCCACTTAAATCTGAGACTAATCATAGATGTCACTACTTTCGAAAAATTACCCTGGTTTCATACGCCTATAAAGTTGTGAAAAATTTCACTTTCCAAGTTGGTGAAAGCATCACAAAATTTTATGTAGTAAAAGTTTTATTGATTTTGACAATTTTTTTGTAGGTTTTGGTCAAATAAAACTGCATCTGGTGGGAGCGAGAATTTTTTTTTACTTCAATCAATTTTCCAGGAGGAACAAAAAACTGAAAAATGGCCATTTTGGCCTCCATTACATAAAAGTGAGCTCATTTTTCATGCCTATGAAGTGGACAAAATTTTTATGAATAGGAGTATGAAACCAGGGCTAATTTTTCGATCGAAGCGACATCTGTGATTAGTCTCAGATTTACGTGGGTCGTATCTCCCCTTTTTTATTTAGTGCTTTTAAGTGCGGTTTTTGAAAATTTTATTATTGGCAACTTCAATTAAAAATAAATTGTCATAAAATAACGTTCGTTAGTTAGGTCATTTCGATGAAAAAATATTACTGCCATTTTGCAATAGGACCCCTCTAACTGAAGTTACATTTTTTTGGCCTTTTTGGGGCCTTCATTTGACCTTTTTGGCCTTTGTACCTATTGGCAACCTTAAATGGTCCAAACACTATTGGACAGGGTTATAAACAGTTTGCTACCACATTAGGCTAAAAAACAATGAGGCATCTTGTTCCATTTAAGTAAAGCTGCTAAAATTACATAATTAACTGGGTGGTATTTAATTAATTAGGAGGTCCACATTTTCAATTTCAGCTCAGGATTAAAGATACTGTTGCTCTTTAATTTTCTTATTTTATTGAAAAAATTCTGAATTGGACACAGGCCACAAAATTCTGAGAAATCGTATTTTTCACAACAAAAGATACGACCCACTTACGACCCACAGAAGAGCTTCCACATCCCTATTCACAATTGAAAATCAAGCAAATTGCAATGACCACAAGAAATTTCAAAAATATCTATTGATTAGAAGTACTTTAAAATTGAGCCTGAAAAATGATTTTTTCGCGATTTTTTTGGTTCGCACCTGATTTTTGAGATCCATGGGTGCTGTAGCTCAGAACCGGTTGATCCCACAAACATTTCATAAAAACCAAATTGTAGAGTTTCAAAAAGTAAAATAATAATGTGCCTTTGGTCTGTGGCCTTGAAGGCTAGGAAGGCTGCGAATTGGCCGCGAACATTTTGACGGGTAGGACTGTATAAAAGGGGCCAAATTTTTTCCCACCCCTCATGGGCTGAGCTAATAATGATCCTTTTCTACCCCTGAATCGGAACCTGTTGTTTTACCTGCAAGAAAGTGGTGAGTTGTAGCATCCAAGTCCGCCATTGCGACGTCGTGACGCCCACTCGGCGACCGCTTTCCACTTGAACGGATCCGAGTGGGAAGTTGGGCGGCAATTGGATGACCAGCTCCATGCTTCCTTCGTCGCTGCTCAAGGTGTAAGACGCAACGACTTCCCTGACATTGGGTCTGACTTTGACGACCATGTTGTCGAAGTCTGCCTTGCGCGTCGTGATTCTATCCACCTCTTCCCGCCACAGAACCGGCGTCGCGTTGGCCATCGTAAACTTTTCCACGAGGGCCGCATGTTTTTTCTCCATCGAGTTCCAATAACTCCTCAACATGGCCGGCAAATGCTTGAGCAAACGGTAAAACACCGAGGAGGCCAAAGCCGATAAGGACCAGTCCAGGCCGCCGTCGTCTCCGATCGGCTTTTTGCTCTCCATCAAATGGAACAGCGCGGCCAACAACGTGGAAAGATGATTCCGGAATGCCTCCGAGTATTCATCCGCAAATTATCCGAAGCAAACGTCACCACTTCTAACACAGCCTCCAGGTCATCAGGTACGTCTTGGCCGCTGTGTGAAAGGCACTGGAGACGGGAATCCCGGACAAAGGAAGCACTTTCTCCAAAGTCAAAGCCGAATTCCTTCAAAAACACGTCGACAATGGGCTCGGTGAACTTTAGATGCTCACTTAGTCGTCTCGGCAACACCAGTTCCGCATGATCGTCGCCGTTCTCCTCGTAATCAGCATCGTCGTGTTCAGCTACGTTTCGCATAGTCTTGAGCAGCAACAGGAAGCCGGTTCGGCTCACCACGGGGTTGGAGCTTGACAACAGGGGCGATAAATGGTTGAGGAGAAAAACGATTTGGTCGGGGAGAACGGAAGCGTCGACGTCCTCAGCCCGGAACAGGGCTGGCAAGGTGTGGTCGAGGAGCTTTTGGTCCGGAACGGTCGTCAGGAGGTCACACAGGGACGCGACCATTGTTTCGGTCAGTTTCAACGATACTACGTCTTGCTGGCTGGATTCAGTCGCGACTGACTTGGCCAAGCGGACGCAAAGTGTGAAAACTACTTGGAAAATGCTGTCGAGGAAAACTCATTCCATTCGTCGCTCATCTCCTTGAACCTTGAATTGGCCTCCATTCCTTTCATCTTGGTAGCCAATTTGGTGACCATTTTCAGAACATGTTTCACCACTATTGAGGTCTGAAAAGTTCATTTTTAGACGAAAAACAGTATCGATGATGGACAAAAATGACTTACGATAAACTGGTCTTTTATATCCAGCTCTGAAAACTGAACCTCGTCCAGATAGTCACCAATCCAAGTGCTGGACGAAACGGTGATCAGGTCCCACTCATCGCTGCTCAGAGTGACTTCCTCTTCGTCCAAAAGCAAGTTGTCAATAGCGAGCTCAAAGATTTTGCAAAAGGAATTGACAGCAACAACTTGTGACCATGGCAAAGGTTTCGAACTGAAAAAAAGAACTACAGTCAAATGCTTATAACTTTGATTACAGCTGACATTCTCCTGTGAAACAATGCTCTATTCTCATTGGTTAGCAGGTTTCTGAATCGGCTGCCGATAAGATGAAGTGGGAGAAAAAAAAGGGAAGAAGACAAAGCTCACCTGTCCAATTGAAAGTCTTCAGGATGTCTCTGTTTCCACTCTTGAATCACGCGAAGTAATGTATGGACATCATTTGCTGAAGGTGTGGGCTCAAGGGCAGCTATTTTCAGGCAGGTTTGTGGCCTGGTGTCTTGGCCTGAAAAGAACTCGCTCGATATGGCAGTCACCAGTTCTTTATAGTTGTTTTGTCCCACTGCTTTTAAAGTATGAATGCTGGCCTCGGTTTCAATGTTGATTGGGCCAAAATTCACTTTTTCGGAAGAATGATGGTCAAGAACCCATTGAAAACAGAGTGCGTACTCAAACCCGAAGTCCATTGAAAGTTGGTAGCTTCTTGTCACTATTTCTTTCATCACTTTTGGACAGCAATCCTTCAAAATGTCCTCAGCATCGGATAACAGACTTGTTTGGTCTTGAAGGCCCAGAAGGTCTGAGGTGACATCCAATGGGTTTAACGATGAGGAGTAGAGCAAGGCCGTCACAGAGTGCAGGTAGCTGTCAATAACATTGTCATGAAGTCCACTCTTTTGAAACTCCGTCACCTGTTCTTCCTCCACCCATGGTGCATAAATTGCTAAATCTCTCAATTTACACCCTGTCGCCAACACTTCGAGGAAGAATGACGCCATTTTGCTCGGCAAAAAACGGGTGTTTTTGGGATATCGCAACATGCTAAATTCTTGGCTGTTCAACAGCAAAATCCTTTGCAATAAAAGTTCTGATTCGTCGTTGTTTCGTCTCGTCTTTACCAATGTCTTCAGAACGTCTTTACAGTCTTCGGGAACCGTGATCAAAATAAGGCACACATGTTGCGCTAATGATGCGCAAGTGATCGAACTGTGATCCTTCAACTCTGTCTCGATGACTTTTACCAATGCCTTTACCAAATTTTCTTTCAAGAAGGCCAGAGGTCCAAGCCAAAACTCCACGAACGGAGAGCGTAATTCCGGAGTTTGAAGCGAATGTTTAAAAATGGCCAACAGCATATCGATTCCCACATTTGATCCATATACTTCTTCAAATAGGTGTGAATTCTGATTGAGGAACTCCAAGACCCTCGACACGCGGCCCTGTTCAAACTCTTTTGATCCCACTGCTTTTCTTATCTCAATCACCAACTGTTCCAAGCTGGTTTGGGGCAACTGGGTCCCTGAAACAAACAAATGTTATGTTAATAAATATTGTTCTTTCCAATGTAAAGAAATATTTTTAGAAATATTTTCCGGCAAAGTGCACAATCAAAAACATACTATATTCAAGTCATCCATTAAAAGAACAAATTTAGTCTTTTTACCTGCAGTTTCCAGGATTGTCGTCACCATTCCGAACCTGGACGGCGTTGAAGAGGTCAATAACGGTGTAGCTAAGCATTGTTCAAATATTTCAACGATTTTGGGCATGGTTTTTTCCCGTGACCTGTTGACATTGACAGAAAAACTTCTCTGCAATCCACGCTCATTTTCTTGAGTAGACATCAACCAAATCGTATTCTTCACTCGTCATCAACTGGGCAAGGTTTTCCTCCAACAGAGCCTCCATTTGCTCGCTTTGAACCAAGGGCCCGAGGGCAAACAACACGTCACAATAGGCACCAAATAAAGGCTTAAAGTTGCTCAAGAGGGCCATCAACGAAGTCAACAACTGGTCGACTGGTTTATCAGATTCGTGGGTTGGACCAAGAGCAGCAAGCACCAGCTGATTGTAAAACTTTGGATCTGAATTCTGGGTTAAACAAATCAGCTAGGAATTTGATTTGACGCTCTACATGATCCAAGTCCTTATCACACGGATGGTCGCTGAATATCACAGTCTTTAAGGTGTTGGATGCAACTTGGGTAACGATGCGATTAAGGCCTTCGGGCGAGGAGGTTTTCTGACAACTTTTCAAGCGGTTTCCATCATCTGATGCAAAGGCCAGTCCTTTTTGGAGTCTTTTTTCACTTTGATATGACACAATCAGCAGTTGAAGGCAATCTAAGGCGATACGATTGTTCGTTGAATTTGAATCCGTTGATATTTCGTTGAGTTTAGTGCATATTTCACCAAAATGTTTCCATAAATCCTTTACATACGGAGCCTCACTTTTACTTTTTAGGGTTGACAAAGTGTTTGCGTAACATTTCAAAACAGATTTCTGCGGGTTTTCATGGTTATCCGAGGCAAGACATCCAAGCCCGACATCGTTGACGAAATCCTTTGTTCGGTCAAGAACAACGTTTACAATTTCCTCATTTTCTGATTCAAACTTAAGGGAAAATAAGGAGCACTCAAAGAACGCAGCTGCCAGTTTGTCAGAGTCACTAGATTTCAGCAGACCACCACGGGGTGAAGTGGCGGTCTTTTGATTTGCGATTCCGTTTTTCAGACAGGTGAAGAATGTGGCATAAAAATCTGCGTTCTGTTTGGGCAGCGTGCTCAAGAACGGCAACAGATAGCTGTACATTAGCATGTTGCTGTGGCCACGTATCTTTCCTTCTAGGACAGAGAGGAGTTTGGGCAAAACCTTCTTTTCGACGTCAATGTGTTTCGTCCAGTTTTTGTTTGTCGTGAAGCGTATCATTGAGTCCCAAACTTTAGTCGAAAGAACGACATCAGTCCAGTCGTCGAGTTGGTTGAAAATTGCAGATCCGATCTTCTCCATTTGTTTACTTTCCAGTACACCGATTTCAGCTTGATATTGGCAAAGCGTGCTGATGACCTCGTACCATGCCATGCGAACCGCAGGACTTTTGCTTTGAGCCAACTTCCAGAACTTTCCAGATTGCAATATTTCAGAATGAATCTCTGACGTTTCTTCGCACATTTTTACAATTCTGTCTTTGGCATTTATCGAATGAAACATTGACGAATAACCTGTCAATGACATACACAACGTCCGATTGTACTTGGCCTCAAGATCGTCTTGGTCAACTTTGCTAGAAATTTTGATAAACCTTATTCAAAAATCAACCTTAATTACAATTATGTCTGTCTTGCTACCTTCCATCAGTGTTCATGGCCTGTGGTGACAAATGCAGCAGATTATCCCTGATCAGTGACAAAATCTCAGACTGGCAAAACAACACGGCCTCCACAAACTTGTCCTTCTTTTTTGGAAATGCCACATCAAATGACTTAATCGCAACTGAGGCGGCAGGTGGGTGGATGTCTCCTTGACTGAGAAACCAGGCACCAGCTAAAGATTTCAAATGAGGTGCCAAACCCCGCCCAGCCTTAGTAACAACTGAAAAGAGCTCAATGAGAAACAGTACTTTGTGAGGATCGGAACTCACCTGTTAGATGAGCCTTTTGCGCTGCTTCTCGCACCCTCTTGTCGTTATCTCCGCAGAGTTTTGAATACAATCTCGGCCAAAAGGGAAGAATGGGTTTGATATCGATTTCGTCGTTGTCAATCAAATCGGCAAACTCTTGTAAGGCCTTCAATTTTGAGCTCAAGTTGACATATATTACACCGTTTTTAAGTATTCACCTTACCTTCAGCTTGGTAACCGAGTCCTTTTTGCTCATTTTCTTTATGGCTTGCTTGACCTCAGAAGATATGGAATCTTCACCACCATCCGGACTTAAACTAAAGCCCAAAACTGGTCGCAAACTTACATGACACGATGTTGAGCTTCCTGATGATTTGGCCAGGAATTCTGCGGCTTTGGCACTACTGGAAGGCTGAGCTCCACCTTTCAATCGCTTTGCTGAATCTCGATTTTTTCCCATCTCGACCTTGATGACCGTTTTCAACAACTTTAAAGTCCAATTTCATACGTCAACTCAAACCCTGGCGTCAACTTGCCCCTTGTTTTGCAACACGCACACGTTTTGTATACACAATTGTTGAGACCGAACTCAACTCGGGCTTTTAAAATCCTTGCTTTCATGCCTTTACGTTGGGCATAATCTTATTCTTTAAGAGCAACGAGACATGTTTTAACTTTGAATTAGCGTGCAATTAAACTTATTCCATAAATATTAACATTTATTGATGTAACGTCTGACTCATTGATCTCTATAATTCAAGAATTGTTTCCAAACCTCACGAAACACATCGGAATCTTTAAAAAGACAGTCTCCCAACCTCTCAATAATGAAACTTGAGAAGCGACTACGTAAAGGACGAATGAAACATCATATACTATGACAAGGAAGACCTGGCAAGTCGTTCTTCGGAGATTGGTTCCTTCTGATGCAACTGGCCAACCCTTCGGTCTTTTACCAAGTCATCCTTGATCTCAGAGACAGATACAAGCATAAGGTGAGCAAGTCCTTGGGAGTTAGAGGGGGTCATAAAAAAATTTGCTAGGGGGGTCATAAAAAAATAATTTAAATTTTAGGTGGTGGCTGAGGGGGGGGGCTGGGGAAGTTTTTTTATTGTTGATTTTAGCTAGATTTTAGCCCAAAACGGGTGCCAGTGTGAGCCAAGGATGATGTATATATATCATCCTTGATTCTGAATGGAAACATTCCGGTAACGCATATTGAAGTAATCAGCTTAACTTTGCATAAAAGCCAAAAAGTGCCATGAGAAGGGGGGAGCATTTAGCGTTGGCTTTTACCAAAAGTTTTTAGTTTTTAAGAGAGCCAAACTTTGAAGCCGTAGTGTTTGCAAGGCAACACAAGAATTCAGAATCTTTTGGTGGTGGTACATACTTCTGGTGTATAGTAGTAATTTCTGCGCAAAATCCTCTGAAAGTTTGTGTTTTTGTCGGTCTCTCATTGAATATTCTGGTCAGACAAAGCTCTTTGATTTTCAACTTATCTTTTGCAATCTTGCAACGGGGATGTAGCAGTAGTAATACTCCTACTGTGGGTCTTAGTGGTTCGTGCGTTATTTACTGAAAAAATACGATTTCTAAGAATTTTGATGGTTGTGTCCAGTCATAAGGATTATATTTCAATGGTTCAACTACTAAAACGTAAATTTTATTAATGTGCCTTTGGCACAGGGTTCAACCACTACTATAGAAGTATTTATTTCATAAGATAATGACAAAGTTATCGTAATTACTACACAGTCTCATTACTTCTTTTTCAGCTACTCGACAATTGGAACAAACATTATTGTTTTAACTTATTTGTACCTACTACATAAGTATTAAATAGAAGTACTACTTAACTATTGGATTTTGGGAAAAGTGAGCATCGTACTATATAGCTACTATAGTTCGTGACACAGAGGAGGAGGATGTTAATTAGCAGACTTTGGGTTGTCTGAGATTTGTGTTTGGGAAGTCAGCATCCTCATCCAGTTCATCTGCAGAAGAAACCGCTGAGCTGGAAGAGGACAAATGAGTGTTGGAGCTGTGAATAAGCCTTTTTTCAGGTTCATCTTGATCGTGGGATGATGTGCATCACAAAACTCTGCAATTCTATCACAAGCTTCAATGGTCATCTCTTTAGGGATGGTCAGGACGATCCGGAAGAAGTTTTCAATGTTGAAGCACATTCCGGGCAAGCAAAACACACTTTGCTCTCTGACCAAGCCCTCCACGATCTGTGTGCAGTTGTCAAAGGCTTGAAAAGCACCCTTGTTTATAGTAGTCCTACCATCATCGGCGACGGATTAAATCGGAGACGTCAGATACGATAACATGACCTAAATAGTGGTAGTAACAATTAAAGTGCAACTCTTTTGACGTTTACCATATATGAAACATGACTATGCTACATAGAAAATGAACCGTTTCTGAGTTATCAGCGATTCAAAAAAGGTGTTGTTGTTTTTTTTAAATCCGTTTTAATTTTTTTTTATTAAGCTACTTCTATTTCATTTATGCACACTTTTTGCCAAAAACTGACTTTTTGCTACCCGACCACCTTTTTGAATCGCCGATAACTCATAAACGGTTCTTTTTGAGGAAAGTTACATTTCATATGGTAAACGTCAAAAGAGTTGTGCTTTGATTATTATTTAGGTCATATTATCGTATCTGACGTCTCCGACTTTTAATTCGTCGGCAAAGTCAAACCGCATTTTTTTGCAAAGTAGTTCAATACCGTGATCAATTCAATATCGATATAATGATCGGTTCAATATCCGCTATTGTATAGCACTGCAGTAGTAGCAAGTAATACTATGTATTGCTGGCAGATTAAACATGAATAGAATGTATGTATTTCAGGTGGTTTGTATGTCCTTGGCTGCTTCGAGCAGTATGTCTTCGTTGTCGAGTAGGACGTCAGCAGTCTCATTATCCGGCGACTGTTTGGCATAGATTTGGCCGAGAAATGCAAAAGATAAGGGTTTGTAATGCCGAAAGTGTTCCGGATTGTTAGCCGCTCCGTAACCAACGGAAGCGTACGGCGAGGAGGGTGGTTTATTCGGCTTTGTAGTCATACTTGACGCATTGTCACTGGGCGTGGTTAGCGCTGCGTGTTTCATACTCCCCCCGAAACTCAGCATCCGCTTGAAACTGTAGGACTTGACAAGTTTCTTTGGCATCTCTTCGTCTTCCACGTTCGACGAGTATCTGACACTCCGCGTAATCCGTTTCTTGGCGACTACTAGTAGAGGTTTGTCTGTCGGTCCCTCGGCGTCGTTCAATTGTGGACAAGAATGGTGAGCGGCATGTTGGTCCTTGACGGGCAAGAAAAAGTTGACTGAACCTCTCTCGCTTTTCCGTCGAACCTTTAAAGAGACAAAAGAACATCATTCAAATGTATAGTATTGTAGTAGTAGAGGAGGAACTGTAACTCCAAGTATAGTAAATCATCCTTGTGAACCCGGTCAAACGGATGAAGGATTCGAGCACGAAATTACTACTACCACAGATTGCTTGATGACATTTTAAGCCATTGGTAAACATTTGGAGCTGCACAGAGGGGATCAGGAATGATACAGTATATAACAACCTGGATACTCATCTTATATAATATATACATATATATGTATATATATATACTATAGTACGTATATGTATATGTATATACTGGACAATTCAATTCAACAAATGTATTCTAATTTAGCCTTCAAAGCACTAAAACGTCCATGGAAGACGAATATTTTTGTAATTAAGCCAAAGTAGGTCAATATGCAGCTGTTTAAGCCTTGAAAATGGGGACTTTGTCTTTAATAATCTGTAGGAATTGGTGACAGTCAAAAGTACAACAGTCAAATAACCGTAGACAAAAAACCGAGGCAAGCAAAAGCAAACATTTTTCTACGGGTATTGGTTATTAATTTTAACATATGCAAACAGTCACTTAATAGAAACCAGCTAAGACGTTATGGTCAGTTTGTTGATGTTTAAAAACCCGCCAGTAAAAGCAATCTCAAAACTAAACACAACAAGGTACTTCCTCGTTTGCAATAAAAAAAGCCGGTTTGACTTTGCCGACGAATTAAAAGTCGGAGACGTCAGATACGATAATATGACCTAAATAATAATCAAAGCACAACTCTTTTGACGTTTACCATATGAAATGTAACTCTACTCGAAAACGAACCGTTTATGAGTTATCAGCGATTCAAAAAAGGTGGTCGGGTAGCAAAAAGTCCGTTTTTGACAAAAAGTGTGTAAAAGTAGCTTAATAAAAAAATAAAAACCAGATTTTTTCGAATATTGGCTTCTCTGCAATGTCGATATCGACGTCGAGGAGGTGAAGAGGACATCTTGGTCACGAATCTATCCAGAGGTCACGTCATCTTCTCCATGCGGATACGATGACAAAACGCCTTTCCGTAAAAAATGTTCAGTGAAGATAGAGGTAAACTGTGTTTTAGGTGTGTACAATGAATACTGTACATGAATCGTTTCCATCAGTGCATGGTATGGTATAGTGGTACAGTAGTTGTACTACGTAAATGGCATTCGGGAGATAAAAGTTGGGAGCCAGCCAACAATTTACTTACTACTAATATAGCTGCTGATTCATATCAATTTACTATATCATGCAAGTTTTAAATATAACCATACATATTACAAAACTTCTGCTTCAGGTTTTCGGAGCAAAATAAATATATGAAACATAAAGGTTTCTCTCGACTATCATCAATATTTTGACAGCAATATAGAAGCAATGCAGTAGCACACAACAGTGTACTTTTGGCTACTCACGCCGTACCCAAATTCGTGTTTGGGAAAAACTTATAGTCTTCAGGTGACAACTGATTCTGATACAATTTTTTCGCGAGGAATCCATTGGTGAAGGTTTCAAAATCGTAACCGTAGCCGTTTTTGAGAAAATCCTCCTTTTCGAAAAAAAATTGGTTCGTCTTTGACCGCAATTTTCAAGCCAACGCGTGTAGTTACAAAATTTGTTAGTTAAATAAAAATTGTAGATCTACTCTTTCCGCTTCTGAACTATTAACAACATTTTGCTGAAAAACGCACTGTTTTAGAATTATAGATCTTACAAGACAAGCGTTCAGACACAAATTGAAAAAGTAAAAAGTAAAAATTGCGGTCAAAGACGAACCAATTTTTTTTTTCGAAAAGGAGAATTTTCGGAGAATTTCGGAAGCAAAAGACATTTTTTATGTAAAAATATTTGAAGGCCCCAAATATCATCGCCCATTTTTCTCAAAACTCGAAAAAAGTAAAAAAAGCTTTTTTCCGGGAAACTGCAACAAAGTATAGCAAAAAGTAATCCTCAAAAGGTAGAAGTAATTTTTAATATATAGTATTGTATAGAAGTAGTACGTATTTTCTTTTGGTAAGAAAATAAAGGCCTCTGCAGAGATCTCCTTTCCGCTTTGCTTCTTTTGCTGACCTGAGTTGTGCCCTCGAGTAGAACATTACGACACTTCTCTGCTGGCAATGCGCCTACTTTGCACCCTAGGGACTGTGCCCCCCCCCCCACTCGTGCGTTATCTATCACGTGTAATTAAATTTGGCCCTACTATAAATGTATACTACTAATAGCATTGTACTGACTCACTTCTTCAAAGCTGTCTTTGATTTGTTGGCTGTCTTGTGTTGTCGGTTGGTTGTTGTGCGTCAAGCCGTTTTTATCCTCGTCGTCGTTGGCTCCTTTTTTCCGTTGCAACGAGCAGCAGGTAAAAAGTTGGTGCCAAAACCAAGGCATGATTTGTCTGAAACATTAAAAATACAGTGTGTTCGCCGATAAAGGCTAAATGGCAATTATCTCTGCAATTAAGATACTTATGCCTTTTCTGACCCTATCGTTCAATTTAGCAAACAATTCTACACTTTGAAACAAAATTTTGAAATTCTAGATCAAAAATTGTGGTTACTACAAAGGATTTAATTTTTTTAAAGTAGGGTTTGCATTTTTTTAAATAGCAATTATATCATTATACTTTCAAGCTTCTTTTCTCGACTAAAATGTCCCCAGATAGTTGAATAATTTTTGAGGAAAGAAGGTTTTTTGATAAAATTTGTATTTATGGAGTAGCAGTTATCTTAATGCAAAAAATCCAAAATATTGATCTATTGAAGTAAATTCAACCCATGATTTAGCATAGTAAACATGTTCTGATCACTTTCAAATTTGGATCAGAGATTGGTTTTGAGAAATGCTCCAAGTTTTACTGAAAGCACTTTTGATCTGGGTGCCCGTCTCGGAATTAGGAGAACTTTTTGAAATCGCAAAATTCAAAAATCTAATTTTTGGAAAAATCAAAAACCTTATAACTTTTGTGTCTTTTGAGCTACAAGAACCATTCATACATTTTTGAAATCTTTAGACAAAACTGTAATAATAAGGCAAGGTCAAAAATCGGATCAAGGCATGATTTGTCTGAAACATTAAAAATACGTACTAAACTAATACTATTACTACTACGTAGTAGTAGTGGTGGTAGGTCACACAAGAGCAGATGTTAAGCACAGTAAAAAATTTCGGGAAAAATTTTATGACCCCCCCCCCCAAGATCTTTGGACCCCCCCCCTCTAACACAAAAGAGCTTGCACACCTATCATCTTTGGTCTCTGTAACTTTTTTTGGCACTATTTGTAGTGTACTTTCAATTGTTGAATCTGAAAGGTCTCGAGAAGTTGGATTTCAGTGGCCTTAATTTTTGATAGTAAAACCAAATAGTAAAAGATTTGGACTGTACTACTAAAGGACTGTATTATTATCGCCAATTGCGTCAGACGTCGCGTGGGCTTTCAATTTCAATAGTAGTAGTTTCAATTATTTTACAACAGTAGTTTCCCTTTCCAAACGGTTTTTTAGCATCTTACGTAATTGAGCTTTTAAAAAAGCTTTTGACGATTACATAAAAATGTTTTAATTACATATATACATAATTTAGTATTTGCAGCATAACCTGACGCCTTGAGAAACTCTCAAAGAGGCCCTTTCTGTTGACGTGTGAACCACCACTACTTCTACCACTATGTACGTACTACTATACTATACTATATGTAGTTGTACATACAATCATATTCTCAAAAAGGGATCTCAAGTTCTACTACCATACACACACAAAGGTGGCACTTCCTTTTACTCCTAAAGGATGGAAAGCTCTACTATGTAGTTGGGCCTCACTTCAAAGAAAATCTCGTTTTTCTATTACAAGGAAAAATAAAAAAGACAAGACGCTATAGTAAAAAATGTTCATACACCATCCTTGAAACAGCCAAGGCAGATACAGTCCGGACCATTCATTTGGGTCACTTCAAAATGTTTCGGCTCCTGTTGGTCTTATCGAAAAACTAAGGCCACTTTATTATGTCCATCGACCATTTACTTTTTTCAACTTTGATCTCTGTAACTTTTTTCTGGTTCCGTTTAGGTCAGATTCAACAGTTGAATCCACTATAGTTCTCGGGAAGTTGGACTTCATAAAGTGCCCTTGGTTTTTTGATACAACCAACCTGAGCCGAGATATTTCGACCGACCGAATTAAAAAGGTCCTGACTGTAATGATTATCGTATATGATTATAATAGTATATTTACTATAACTTTTCCAAGAAAACCAATAGTAGGTTTCGAGATATTTTCAAAAATGTTTGGAACAATCGAAAATGCAAAAAAAGGTAAAGTTTCTCGCCAAAGTAGAATGAGTTATTACTACTACATAATAAAAGACTGATTCAAAACAACGTGACTTGCGAAAAAAAATCCAAATTTGTTCAGAATTTCCAGAAATTTTCTGAGCAAAATCGTGGTCAAACCTTCTTGATAGCTTCTATGGATCATTCAGTCAAGATGTAAAACAAGCCTACTTTGTACGTAGTTATCCAATGTTATGTACTTTTGTCCGGTTTCCATCGAAGCTGAACCAACCATTTGCTTGAAAATGTTCAATGGGCCCTACTATACTATATATGTTTGGTGTTTTGGGATGCAAAGAAAACCATTTGTTTGGAACTCATAGGTATTTTACTCAGAATATGAGGTTGATTCCTGGCTGTTCCTGATTTTGCAATTTTTTTTACAATTTTTGTGCTTTTTTTTGAAATTTTTGTTTCAAACATTTTTCAAATATCTCAAAACCTGTTGTTTTTCTGGAAAAAAGCTTTAAATAAGTGTTTTGTAGCAAAACCCATCTTTCGGGAAAAACTTTAAATTGTAAAAATGACCAGCGTTAAGCTTAAAAATGCAAGTCTCATTTTTTTGCATCAATCTTTATGTCCACCTTTTATTCCCTCCATGTGTCTACTATGTGAACAACAAAGTAAATACGACTGACTCTTTCGTAATCAAGATGGATACAATTTTGAGTGATGCATCGCCAACAATGAGTCTGATATATACACAAAAAACCCTCTCTTATTGTTTGAGCAGAGAAGCTATAGTTGAACGCTCACGTATGAGAAGATAGTACATACTGTCAGAAAAAGTTGACTTCAGGCATTAAAAACTTTGTGACAACATCCAAAACCTGAGTTCAAAATCAGGCTTATGCAAGAACGCTATACAAAAGGGTTTTTTACTACTATACCAATGTGCACAGTTTATGGCATACTGCATAGAATCAATTACGTGGCCATTATCCTTCGAGAGCGCGATGCATACAGTTACTACTTGTACCTATAATGGAATTTATATATATGTGTATACTAGCAGATGAAGCCCCGTGCAAAGCCACGAAACAAAGACACAGAAGTAGTTTGTTCATCAATCCGATTAAGTTAGTAGTAGGTTAAGTTAACCTAAGTTAAGGTTTGCAGGTTGGTTTAGGTAGGTTAATTAGATCAGGTAAGGTTAAGTAAAGATAAGTAAGGTTAAGTTAAGTTACAGGTCAGTTAAGTTATGTAAAGTTAGGGTTAAGTTAGTTGGTCAGGCTCAGTGAAAAACTGCTTAATGTATTGCTTCTGAAGATCCGACTAAAAAACCGCTTAAATTGCTTTTGGATTCGATGCTGGAATTGGCAGGCAACAATTAAAAGTTTTGGCCAAAAGCTGCTTGAAGTTGTATCTGAAGATTTGACCAAAAACTGCTTGAAATTGAAGATCCGACCGAAAACCGGCTTCAAAATTGCTTCTGAAAATTCTACCAAAAAACTGCTTTAAAATTGCTTATGAAGGTTTGTCTGAAAAACTGTTTTTAAAATTGGTTGGCAAATGTTGAGATCAGCAAAAGTCCGATGTCGACCGGGAAATGTCGCACGATAAAAAAAGGTTGGACCCACACGCTGCTTAAAAAATGGGACTTTGAAGACTCAAAACACAAAAAGTTGATTATCTCAGCTTCTAGACACCGCAGAGCAAAACTAAGCCCCTTTTTGGAATCCTCGTTTCATGGCCATTTCTGATTTGGTGGACTTACAGTGGCGACTATGTTTGGTGGTTCACATCAAAGACTGTGAGCAATGTTTCCCGTAGGTAGCTCACATCAAATACTTTAAGCAATGAATCCCGTGGTGTTTTGAAATATTTACTATGAGTAGCACATTTCTTAAACTGCATTTTGAGCAGCATATCATTGTTAATTAACTTTCAATCAAAACTTTCTTTTATCAGCTTCCCACACTTTGCAGTAAAAAATGATGTTTTGGTATACCGCTAAATGCGGACAAACGTTTAAGTGTTTACTCTCTGGTCAAGACCTCTACAATACTATGAATGGGAAAGGGTCAAACTGGCAAGAAGCCCCGTGCAAAAGCATGACAAAAGGTATTGTAGTTTGTTCATCAGTCAGATGAATAATCAACTCGTTGAGTTAGGTTGAGTTAGTTTGGTTAGGTTTAGGTGAAATTGCTTAACAGTGCTTAAAATTGCTTCTGAAGATTTGACCGAAAAACTGCTTAAAATTGCTTCTTAATATTCGTTGTCGGACTTCGTAGGCCAAAACAAAAATTCGACCGAAACACTGCTTAAAATTGCGGCTTTGAAGACTCAATGTAGGTCAAAACACAAAAAGTCGATTATCTCAGCTTCTGGACACCGCACAGCAAAACTAAGCCCATTTTTGGAATCCTTGTTTCATAGCCCTGTTGTATAAGTAGAAGACAGAAGACTTGCAGAGGCAACTTTTTTTTAGTAGTAGCAGTTAGCTGCAGTTCATATAATGAAATTTGGCTATATATGGGAAAAGGTCAAATGGGGATTGAAAATTAGAATATTGTCAAACTGCATTTCGGGCAGCAATCACGGTTCAACAATGGACACCTTCAATCAAGAACTCCTTATGAGTTTCACACACTTTAAGATTTAAAAATCCATAGATAGAAAATGGTTAAACATGGAGTGTTCTTTGGGAATTAAAATATTTCACACCTTCAATTTTAATAGCTTCTTATCAGTTTCCCACAATTTTTTTGAGCAAAAATATAATGTTGCTCCATATGGAAGTGTCAAACATGGAATGTCCTGTGGGAATTAAGAATTTGGCACCTTCCATTTTTGGTGAGCTTTTTATCAGTTTCCCACACTTTGAGAGGAAATCAAAAGATGTTGAGCTCATTATTAATTTCACCACCTCCATGTGATCAAAAATTGCGATAACAGAGGATTCTTTGAAAATTAGCGTGGGAAACAGGCTCTAAAAAGGCCATGGTTTGACCTTTACCAAATTTAACCTTCCTCTGACAAAGTAGAGGTCATGACCCAGCCAGGTTTCAAAAATCGTGTCTCTAGGATGAACGGTGCGGCCGTCAAGTTGTCACATCGAAAAGACATTTGCATTATATGTATATAGATGTATATGTACTACGTACTTTATAATATACTAGGATTACGTATATAAAATTGTTTTGCAGTACGACACATATACTTCCTCACCGGCAGATAAAATATCCGGTCGATTTTGACGACGAATTAAAAACCCGGAAACGTCAGATACGATAAAATGACTTAAATAACAATTAAAGTACAACTCTTTTGGACGTTTACCATTTGAAATGCAACTTTCCTCAAAAATGAACCGTTTCTGAGTAATTGGCAATTCAAAAAAGGTACTTTTTTCCCGGAAAATCCGTTTTTATTTTCTTACTTTATTAAGCTATTTTTGCACACTTTTTTTCTAAAAACTGGCTTTTTGCTACTCGACCACCTTTTTTGAATCGCTGATACCTCATAAACGGTTCGTTTTTGAGTAGAGTTACATTTCATATGGTAAACGTCAAAAGAGTTGTACTTTTAATTGTTATTTTGGTCAAATGTTTGTATCTGACGTCTCCGATTTTTATTCGTCGTCAAAGTCGACCGGCTTTTTTTTGCAAACGAGGAATTACTACTGACTGACTGACTGGGATTTCTTGGCCGACAACTGCAAACTACTATCATATAGTAGTAAGGTAAGGTTCTTCTATAAAAGGAAGAATGGTCGTTAAGGCAATAAAAGACACTCAGGAAGGAGTTTGGTGCCAACGCTGTATGCGCAGAGTGCAATACAAGGACCAACAAAGAATTTATCGCAGAAATATGCACATTTGCAAAATAATATCCTTACTTTATTTACTACACATACGTATACGGTTGTAAACACCAACACCATTCTGGAAAAGTCGCAAATTTCATTTTGGAGCAAAGTTGTTGCTACTACTATAATCAAACAAAAAAAAGGCTTATAACGAGTAATCAATCGTATGATATCTGACTGCACAAGCTATAGAGAGTCACTAATGTAGTAGTAAGTCCAACAATTGACCTCACAGTCAGGACGGAAAAGGGGAACAAAAAGAAAAAAAGTTATCAAACTGTGGTCTTATAGTAGTAGTGTAGCATTGTCCCTCTGTCTGACATTTGTCTGACCCCCATCCAAAGTGGAATTGTACTCAAAAGTCCCAAGGGAGTTCTCCAAATTGACAGAAAATGTTCGAGAAAAAAAAAAAAAAAATGAATCGTATATCAAATATTACATTCTGCAAAATCTGCCATGAAAAAGGAATCTTGCCATATGTATAATTGAAGCCAATTTTGTGACTAAATTATTATACCCTATTCATCATAGGTGAGCAAGGGGGGTGTAAGGGGGTGTAGACCCCCACCTGTTTCGATTTTTTATGACCCCCCCCTAAAGTTCCAAATCGACCCCACCCCCTCGAGAAGGGCTTTTTGACCCCCTCGCCGGATTTTGGACTTTTTGACTGACGACGAATTTTTTTAGAATTTTTTTTTTTGAAAATCTGACCTCCCAAAAAAAATTTTGCCGGCTCACGCCGGCCAAATTTTTTTTCTCGGAAATCGCCAAATCATGCAATTTTAGCGTAAAAAATTGGGGATTTTTTGAAATTTGCTACACCCCCTGACAGGGGCTGAAAATTTTTTTATGACCCCCCCCCCCTAATCGAATTTTTTATGACCCCCCTCTAACACGAAAGAGCTTGCTCACCTATGCTATTCATGTGTCAGGTTGAAATTTCGATCCGGGACTCAAATTTCGATCCGAGACCCAAATTTCGATCCGAAACCCAAATTTTGATCCGAAATGAAATCGAAATTTCGTTCAGAAACCCAAATTTCGATTCAGGACCCAAATTTCGATCCGAAACCCAATTTTCGATCCGAAACCCAAATTTTGTTCAGAAATCGAAAATTTGATGTGGTTTCTTTAAGCGACTTGTACTTTCGGCGAGAGAGTGTTTCGATGTGAAAGTTGAAATTTTCAAATTGTAAGGGGTTTCTACTACATAAACGTGAACTCGTATTACTTCTTTAACACCAACTCTGGTTTAAACCATCGTCTCCGCTCCGTCTACTACTATTGTATAGTAGTAGTGGTAGCTTCGTACAGCGCAAAAACACAGTGTTTTCTTAGCTTACTACTACTACTACTACGTACACCTTAAGCTAAGTCTTTATTTTAATATCAGTTGTTCAAAATTTCACCCTTTCAATGCGATTACAACTTTACATCGAAACACTACTATATGTAATCGAAAGTTCGACAAGTCGCTAAAAAACACATTTGTAGCGCTTCTCTCTCAACGAAAGTCCGACGCTCGCGTATTTGAAGCCTCTCTCTCTTCAATCCGGCTTAAATGAACCAATTGCAACACATCAAAATTTCAATTTTTGAACGAAATTTGGGTTTTCGGGATCGAAATTTGGGTTTCGGATCGAAATTTGAGTCCCGGATCGAAATTTGAGTCCCGGATCGAAATTTGGGTCCCGGATCGAAATTTCAACCTGACACATGAATAGGGTATAAAAGCTTTCTACTAAAAGGTCCCTTTTCAGTGGACTCGATGTTTACCGCCGCAAGACATGCATTCTTAATAACACTATCAATGGCATGGTATAAGTAGTAGTAGTGTGTCTGCATCCAGCTACTACGTATATAAATGTATGAAGCGGATAAAATAATGCACGATGAGACAGATATTGACAAATATGTGGATGCCTGCTGTAATGGAACGAATAGGTGTTTTAGTGAAGCCCTTGATGGGTAGGAAAATTTTTTGGCCTTTCTTTTGAAAAAGTCGCTGAATTGTCAGTTTGTGAAAATCAGGCCGCGTCGTGTAATCGTTCTTAATAACACTACTATAAAGAAATAGCTCATAAACGGTTCATTTTTAAGGAAAGTTAAACATTTGATATGGTAACCGATTTTTTTATTGCGAAGGAGGAAGTACTATAGCAGTAGTAACAAAGATACAGATATTATTCTTTTTACTGCAAACGAGGACAGAAGAAGATGCATTTTTGGCTTGTGCATCCGATGTTGATTTACAAATTCGGATCGAAACATGACGACAACTCTTAACTTATTAAACTCTGTTGCAAATACATTTACCACCACTATACGCTGTACGTACACATATACTACGTTTGTACGTACTACTGTAGTAGTAGTAGTGCGAATCTGACCTTGATTGTAAAAAGGCCCTTGTAAAGACATCCGGCGTCACCAGACCTTGTTGAAATGGTATACTAAGCCTATGTTTGATGCGTAGTTCCTGAGACATCAGGTCAAAGTCTGTAAATCCATTTGTTAGAATAATTAAGGATCCCATTTTAAAGATTGTATGGCTGGCAAAGCTTCTACGTAAAGTGTATGTCCCGGAAGTAAAATCAGCTTTGTCCTCTTTGCCAAAAAAGGGCATTTTAATCAATGGCCTCGATAGCTTTCTGAAGGCGCCACAAGGGTGATCCTTGGGGCGCAATCTGTTGAATTAAAAAAAAAACGTATCTTGCAACTTGTCCAACCTTGATCTTGTCAAAAAGTTAACTGTTGATTATTGGTTCAAATTAATCGATAATTATACTATAATACGGTTGCCAATTTATTGGTACTACGCAGTATAATTATCGATGCCATGCCATCTTTATTGTCCATCCCTGCAGAGTAAGATACTCATTTTTGCTACGTAAATGTTGTCAATTAAGCTCATTAAGCGTAGAATTTCATCCGCTTCATACATTTACTATATATACGTGCTACTGTATGTATGTATACTAGTGATCGGAAAGCTAAACAGTTAGCTAGTTAACTGACTTTTAAATTTTAGCTGATTAACTAGCTAAATTGTTTCAGCTAATTTCAGCTAAATCATTATATTTAAAATCTCACTTTTGAAGTAATAATCTGGTGATTTTGAAAAAAAAAAACTTTTAAAAAACATACTATGATCAATGAAATTCACTTATCTTGCTTGTCAAAACTTCTCTGAGATTGAAAACACAAGTTCAAGTTGAACACATGGAAGGTGGAGTGGATTTTATGGAAAGCCAATACAGTTATGTACATTGTACATACACAACTATGTATCTTTGTTTTCCAAGTTAATTGCAGTGTTTCAGTATATCCAGTTAATCAGTAGGTTGAAATTGCAAAATAATCTTTTTACTCCATATTAATCCTTAATCAAAGATGTGGTTATGAACTGCAGTGATTTGAGCTTGATGAAATCATCACCAATAAATATTTCACTTTTTATATACTTGTAGAATATATGACAATTTTTGCTGTTTTTAAAGTTTTGACAGTATAGTATGTACTACATATGTAGTAATAAAATGCTGATGCTGAAAGGATCCTGTTCCCCCTAAATCAAAAATCAAGGATTGGTTAGAAACCTCATAAGACCAACAATGCAAAGTATTTTTGAAAGTATCTTTTCATATATTCAGAATCATGCTATTATTTTTAAGTTAAAAAATTGGCATATGCATGTTGCTACTGCAACGTAGTAGTAGTTTTTAATGCAAGATATCGCCAGTAAAGTCAACATTTTATTATATAACATTTTAGCTGAAATTTAGCTAGTTAACTAGCTAATTTTTCGAAATTTAGCTGTTAGCTAGCTAAAGAAAAAAGCCAGCTAATTCCGATCCCTAATGTATACATTGTATGTATATATTTTACGACCATCGAAGACATCAATTAAGATGCATAACACGACATATATACGTGCTACTGTACCATACCATTGGTACTACTGTAGTAGTAGTGTCATAGTATTAAAAATGATTACACGACGATTCCGCGATTGACAAAATGGCTGCCAGATTTTCACAAACTGACAATTCAGAGACCTTTTTTTTTTAAAAAGGCCAAATAATTTTTCCTATCCCTCACGAGATTCACTACTAAAACACCTCTCCCACCCCTCACGGCCTTCAAAAATGAATCCTTTTTACCCCTACTATAGTAATGGGGTTTTCTACCCCTGGCGGGACTTGATTTTTTAGTTTAAAGTAACTTTTTCCTGACCGTAGTAAATTACCATACTTACTACTATATTGCATAGCAATAGTGCCATCAAAGCAACAGCTGCGAAGTAATTGTATGACTCTTACTCATGAGCTAATATTTTCTCATAAAAAAGTTATGAGAGAAACTTGCGACCGCAAAGAGAAAGTTTGTTATGTAGTATTAAATGACGGCCTTTGAGAGCCTTGCCATATGTACGTAATGTGACCTGAAAAGGATCAATGAGCCAAAAGTCAATATTTATCGAACAGAGAGACAGCCCTCGTCCCCGAGAAAAAAAAAAAACGAGAATTTCGGGAAATCGCAACCAAGCAAAAATGAAAAAAACAGCCCAAAAAATATTTCTTTGTTGTAGCACACGTAGTGTAGTATGAAATAAGATTGTTTTGGCCCGATGACGCAACTAGTACTATAAATATATATGCATAGTAGTAGTCGTCGTAGACTTTTACGTAGCATTGGCAAGCTTTGTGCCCCTAAAAACCTGCAAATAAATGTAGTAATTAAAAAAACTATAGGCCATTACACGAC
>CAXHLB010000371.1:0-47070 GCA_964017235.1 Sabellastarte sp. h YS-2021
AAACAAGCAGTCCTCGTCCCCCACCGCAAATGGCAAAGCCTCTATTTGCACGCAGCGGTTTCCAAACTGGGTTGCATCGATCGTCTTGTCTGGAGGTGCGTCGTCCACGGGCTCTGGGCGTGCAAATCGTAAGTGCCTGACCGGTGCCTTAGCGTAACGAATGCCTATGTGACGTTTTCACTAAACATTAGCAATCTACTGAACGTTTTGGTGTACCTTTGAATTCAGCAATCGTTCTTTCAGTTGTTTGCGTTGATCCGAAAGCCCCTCTAATTTTTCCGCAAGGGGCATCAACCAAAGGACCGCTCTTTTGCAAACTGGGCATGATCCTTGATGGACCGATGTAGAGGATTACGGTTGTGGCCACAAAGTAGACCAACAACGTCAGTCTCGTGTTGGAAAACATCACTTCAAAGACACTTCAGTGGTATGCTACAAGTGGTACATCCGTGGCGTGACACGACGATTCAGCGAATGACAATTCGTCGAATGCTGATTGAGCGACATTTTTGGCTTCACTGCTGATTGAGCGACTTTATTAAGTAAGCTTTTCTTTTAAGTGGCTTAATCACAAAATTAGCCAAACCAAGAAAGCAAAGTTAGGTTACATAGAAAAAGCTAGGTCAGTTTAAGCCATTTTTACCGATTTGGAGCCAGTTAGGGATCAGGAAAAGTTTCTTTAAACTAAAAATCAGCTCCCGTTAGGGGTAGAAAAACCCCGTGAGGGGCAGTAAAAGTACTTTCTGGCACCCGTGAGGGGTAGGAAAAGTTTTTAAGTGAAACCCGTGAGGGGTAGGAAAAAATTTTGGCCTTTTTTTTCAAAAAAAAAAGTCGCTGAATCATCAGTATGTCAAAATCTGGCCGCCATTTTGTCAATCGCGGAATTGTCATTCGCTGAATCGTCGTGTAATCCATACGTGGTACTTAAGTATAGTAGTAGTAGTATGGCCACTGATATCGTGCTAAGTTCAGTTATACATTAATAATTATATCGAAACAGGCCTTTCCAAACAGGCGTCCCAGGTGTGTTATGGTTGATGACTTCACTTTAAATATGACGTCACAGCAACACCAATTGAGTTGTCACACTTTTCTTAAAATTCTTAAAGATAGTAGGTACATACTTTGTAGTAATCGAACTACTATATAGCTGTAAAGTCCACTATGTACTAGTAGCTTCAACAGCTGCCCCAAACTATACTACTATAAGTATAGTACAGTGTGTTCGTCGATAAAGGCTAAATTTCGCTCCAGAGCTTCTACCTGTGGCAATATCCGATTTTTTACCTTGCCTTATTATTACAGTTTTGTCTAAAGATTTCAAAAATGTATGAATGGTTGTTGTAGCTCAAAAGACAAAAAAGTTATAAGGTTTTTGATTTTTTGAAAAATTGGATTTTTGAATTTTGCGATTTTAAAAAGTTCTCCTAATTTCGAGACGGGCACCCAGATCAAAAAGTGTCTTCAGTAAAACTTGGAGCATTTCTCAAAACCAACCTCTGATCCAAATTTGAAAGTGATCGGAACATGTTTACTATGCCAAATCATGGGTTGAATTTACTTCAATGGACCAATATTTTGGATTTTTTGCATTAAAGTTACTGTCACTCCATAAATACAAATTTTATCAAAAAAAACTTCTTTACTCAAAAATTATTCAATTATCTGGGGACATTTTAGTCGAGAAAAGAAGCTTGAAAGTATAATGACATAATTGTTATTTAAAAAAATGCAAACCCTATTTTAAAAAAAATAAATCCTTTGTAGTAACCACAATTTTAGATCTAGAATTTCAAAATTTTGTTTCAAAGTGTAGAATTGTTTGCTAAATTGAATAATAGGGTCAGAAAAGGCATAAGTATCTTAATTGCAGAGATAATTGCCATTTAGCCTTTATCGGCGAACACACTGTAGATGTACTACTATTACGCAACAGCCGATTGTTGATTTAAGATTAGTGTAACCTTGAATGTAGTGGTATACGTTACAATCTGGAGAATGCAGTCACGATGACTTTCATACAATGGCGACTCTATCAAAGGCCAAATCCGTGATGAAACAAACATTATGCAGATGATAATTTCCGGTAAGAGGAAATTTTTCGAAAAAGGGATCAATTTTTAAGGTGGCGACTGCCTGACTGTAGCCACTACTACCTGCAGTTGCCTGTTTCACACACGGTGTAAAACTTTGGCAAAGTTAAAAGAAAAATGACGTATTTGAGATTTCTTCTGATTCTGACCATATTTTGCGTGTGGATTCGATTGCTGATAGTCTTAAAATCGTAGATTCAGCCGTTTTTGAGAAAATCCTCCTTTTCGAAAAAAAAAATTGGTTCATCTTTGACCGCAATTTTTAAGCCAACGCGTGTAGTTATAAAATGTTTAGTAATATTGAAATTGTAGATCTACTCTTTTCGCTTCTAACTTATTTATAACATTTTGCTGAAAAACGCACCGTTTTTGAATTATACACCTTACAAGTAAGCGTTCAGATGCGAAAAATCGCGATTACCTTAAAAATTGTGCAAATTGACGAAAAATCATATTTTTTCCCATTATTTTCTTCGGGAAAAGGCAAGGCAGTCTGGAAACATGCCCAGATTGCGTATTCAGACGCTGGACAACTTTTATATACCATCTTTTGCCTCAAAATTGCTTTTGAAAGAAGTTATCTGTAAAAAACCCGTCAAAAACGTCTTTTTTCAACAAAATCAAGTACATATCACGATTTTTCGCATCTGAATGCTTACTTGTAAGACTTTTTATTCAAAAATGGTGCGTTTTTCAGCAAAATGTTATAAATAAGTTAGAAACGGAAAGAGTGGATCTACAATTTCAATTTTACTAAAAATTTTGTAACTACACGCGTTGGCTTAAAAATTGCGGTCAAAGATGAACCAATTATTTTTTCGAAAAGGAGGATTTTCTCAAAAACGGCTGAATCTACGATTTTGTGGCTTATATTTTTGGATTCCTTAAGTCAGTGGGAATCTGATGGTGCTATCCACTAAAATACGTCATTTTTCTTTTAACTTTGCCAAAGTTTTACGCCGTGCACAGTAAAAGGGTTGTAGGTATTTGTATCAAGACCATAGGTGAGCAAGCTCTTTGGAGCTACAAGGGGGGGTCATAACAATTTTTGCTAGGGGGGTCAAAAAAAATTTTCCGGGTGGGGCTGGAGGGGGTCAACAAAAAAATTTATTGCTGATTTCGACCTTACAAAAACTACTAGTGCCAGCTGCGAATTTGTATCGTTCAATGCATCATTCATCCAACTTACTTACGTAAAACTCGAAACAGTTTTTTACCAGACAAATATAAATCGAATCTTAATCCTCGGATTATAACTTTGGCTGTGAGATAAAAACAATAATGTAATTTGTCTCGCAGATGCAATCGGACAAAACGATGCAAAAGAATACAAACAAGAAATGTAATTGGAAAGCGAATAGGGTGTTGCATGAGCTCGGTTTTACAGGTAAATTACCGAGAGAAACGACCGCGCGCAGTAGATATTCTCACACAATCGGGACAACTTTTTTGTTGACATTGTGACGTCACATTTTTGGGTGACGCCACAACAACAGCATACAACCTGTCCCGATTGTGTGAGAATATCTAAAAATTTCGTCGTTTCTCTCGGTAATTTACCTGTAGTAGAAGTATATTTTGTTGACGAAATTTCATCTTGAAAGATCTTGTTAATCTGAAGATCAACTCGTTAATCTGATGGGGTGCCTGCATGCCGGATGCATGCGGTCAACAGGTCGATGTTTGTAAGGTGCTTTCAACTGCCTTTCGTGTATTTTCTGTCATTTATTAAATGTATAACAGAATTATAGACGAAGCTCCGGGAAAAATTGGAAAGCCGCAGCTATAACAAGTCGAGAAAAACCAAAAAAGTACTTGTACTTTCTAATATTACCGAACCGAAGTATATATATGTAACCATAGGTGAGCAAGGTCGTCATTTCTATAGAAGGGGGGGGGGGTCAAAAGATTTTTTTGCTAGAAGGAGGGGGGTCATAAAAAATTAAAACAGCAGGGGGTCAGGGGGGCCCACGCTAAAATTTTAATAGCTGTTTTGGCCCTCTTTGGCCAAGAACTGGTGCCGGCGTAAGCCTGCAATAAAAAATTTTCTGGGCAAATTGTTTTTACGTATGTCTTTTCTAAAAAAAAACGTCGCAAACTCAAAATCTTATAGGGGGTCAAAAGCCATTTCTGAGGGGGTGGGGGTCATTTTGAATCTTAGAGGGGGGTCATAAAAAAATTTCAGACGGGGTAGAACCCCCTGACACCCCCCCCCCCTTGCTCACCTATGTATAATGTAACGTTAATTTACGTTATGTCGAGCTTCATGCCAACTGTGTTCCATTCATGATTAAGGTATGGTGACTTGAGCCTGCTTAAAGTACAAGATTCCCTTTGAATCCTCGGTCGTCTCCGTTGCGTCCTTCAATGCAATTGGAACCAAATGACAGGTGCTTCCTTTTATGAAAAACGCCTCACATTTACTTTCGCTAAAACGCATTTATATCAAAAATGAAATACGTACTTCAAAAATGTAATTCAAAATATACCCAAAACGTTCGTCCCTCTCCGTGCAGAAATGAGTGCATTCCGACGCAGCTTGAGTCCCTGAGCTCTTTAATTCAACCGTGGTGTGTTGTTCGATGTCTTTTTGCCAAGTATCCTTCGTCGGTTGGTACATCAAGTTGCTCACTGTAGTGCTGCTTGGAGTCATCAAAGCGGAGACGAAACAAATTGCAAATAGGAGCCTCATTTTTGTTGTTATCGTTGTTTGTGGCACTTTCTTCGTTTCTTCGTTGTTGTTGGTCGATCGCTATGACTACCTGGTACCGTTGTAGTGGGAGGTACTTTCTTGCCTCAAAATAATGACTTTGGACGTATCTTTCCACACAAATAACTTTTTACGAGCAACGCATTGAAACTTAAAACCTTCTGGCCGAGAACTAAAAGGACCATTCTTAACCCGGCGGATGAAACCTGAAGGGATAAGAATTGTTACAACATGAATGTTTTGTAATCTGAGACATTTGCCAACCTTATTAGGGATTCAGTTCGATCTTGATTGAATTAGGAAGCATTTATTACATAAGCTCTTTTTTGTCATCAAGGATTATACGTATAGATTTACCAGGTTTGTCAACAACTTAATATAATCATGGTACTTCTGTTGTGCATGTACTTTATATATAAGGTCTGTCGGTTTTCTGGGCAAAAGTGCCTGACCTTATCGAACTACTACGTAATATTGCCCTTTTGAGGTTTAAAAGAGTACGTATAGTGTTTATGTCTTTGAAATAATTGCGATTTTTAAAATTACGCAAAAAGAAAGCATTTAATTAAAATAACATTGTGTGGAACTTTCGACTTTTACTATGAATAGCCTTTTCTACCTTAAATGGTAATATTACATATAGTACAGTATGTAGTAGTATAAATTTTGATATGTATAATGTATATTTTGTCATCGAAAATACATCGATTTTAAGTAGACCAAGATTTTTGTACATAGTAACTGTACCAAAAAACGTGAAAAGAACCCAAACTGACTTTGGCCTGCTTATGACCCTTTGTATTTTGGTGTACTATATTTTCCTCCTATAAGACTGTACACATGAACTACATGAAATCATCAATGTCCAGTCGCTGATTGCCCTCCTCCTTGAAACAAACAGCGACAGTTACTACTCGGAATCGGAAATGTTTTACGCTTAGTAGGGATAGAGGACAATGTCGGATTGCTTGGCAAATTCCGGGCCAGGCACCTCCTTGTCCCGTGTCACCCTCGAGGGCATCATGGTGTACTTTCTGTCTTGCATGGGGGTGGTGCGACTGTCAATGTAATTCTCTAATTCCCGCCGTTGCTTTTCCAAGTGGTGCTTGATCAACTGTAAAATGTCGCGGCCAAGATACTGGAGCAAAGGCGGTTTGCTTTGCATGGGATCTGAACGTTTTAAAGTCCTCAGGAGTCGGTACAAGTCTCTCGACTGGCTTGGTCTTTTGGTTGCTTCACCAATCAGGTACAGGGGCATCTCATCGGGTTGCATGGCTTGACGCTCGGGTCGGTTGTGGACTGTGAAAAATACATTCTCTTTATTGAGGTCGAAATATTTGATGACTTCTTAAGGATAACACTCTGCCGCTTACAAAATTCAGCTTAAAAATTGCTTACTTAATGTAACAGCTGGGATCCCAACCATTAACAGCTTGCTCTGTTGTCATAATATCGTACAATTAAGGGCTATGCAATCCCACAGGTGCAAGACACCTGATCAAGATGTCCTTTGTATGGTAAAAGTCCGTCCTTTTGGGATCATTCACAGCACGTACTACTACTACTATTGTTGCATAAAGCGTGCTCCTACTACCAAGTTCATCTTCTGATTTGTGTCTTGATTGTTGTACAATACAAAAAACTTTATAAAATACCATAACTTTGAGTAGACAATTTTGGATCTCGACCTTATTTTGGAAGATGTAAGAATGAATTGATTCAATTTGTAAATTGACAACGAATATGACGTTTGGTTGTTATGAAAGAACTTCTTTACCAAAGGAAACATCACATATTCGTAATTTGAAATGTCTGCGATTTCCCACAAGAAAGTTACTACACATCTTGAAGGAAAAAGGAAAGCTTCGAATAAGGTTTACTAAAAACAAGCTGCATAATCTTATTAGGAAATACCTTCATTCGCACCATCAGCATTGGTGAGTTCAATGAAGACTGTTGCTGCCAAAAAGACGACCCATTTGATCGCCATCTTGTGAGGGTGTGAGCTTGTCCACGTTTGGTTGGTCACTGGCTACATCAAGTTGTCGGGAATACCTTTTTATGTGTGTCATGACATGCTGTACCATCAATTAAAGATTGTATTAGCATATTTGATCTTAGTTGAGTTGGTCACGGTATGCAACACACATACACAGTGTAAGGGGTTCTTGTCATGCTCATGACTTCCTTTATTAGATTTAGAAATGTCGAGAGAGAGAGACACAGTGAAGGAGTTGGGTGGTTCCGCCATTCTTTATTTGTCGTATAATATATGTTTGTCATACTTGACCAGAAGTTGCTTTAAATGAATGAGAAGTAATTACTAAATAGGACTTGGAAGGTCGATTTTTTTTTCAAAAAATTCAATGTACTTTTCCTGATCGAATTTTGAAAGTTATACTTACAGATTACCGAAATGCAGTAAAAGGAAATCCTTGACGAAAAGAGGATTCAAAGTACTTAACAAACACAATAATTTTGATTGATTCAAAAGTAACGGAAGCAGAAATGCTCATTTTTTTAAATAGACAGGTGTCCGTGTCCCTGTGCCTGGGAAGCAAGGACAAGGGCGTGCTTATGCTGACGACCACTTGAATGGTACCCAAGGCTAAAATGCATGAAAAGGTTGGTATATTGTGTTAAAAAAATAGAAAAGGATGTTTTCTTCATCAAATGCACAAATAACCAAAGCTTATGTATAGTGTAGAATGAGGGCATATGGTATGAGTAGTAGTATATCAAGTATGTGAAATCATTTCCCAAAACTCAAAAATTGAGTGTTCTTGTAAGAGGAAACTGCTCCTATGTAAAAAACTTTTGGACCAGAAAATGTCTGTTTACTTCAACTTATGTAAACATGAACTTAACTTTAAAGTAGCTTTTAAACTTACAGTACGATTTTAATGATCCTCAAAACTTCAAAGCCTTTTGAATTTGAGAGAAAAAAATCCGTTTGGAAACTTATTTGGAAAATGTTGTGTCTGTTTATGTATAGCTTGCAACTTTAGGGTGGTCTTACTATAAAACTACTACTATATTTATTTGCATACTATATTACACGACCCTGAACCAAGATCTTGATCAACTGTAGTATATGTAGCTTGAGGACTCTTTTCATCCAGATTTTTACGTCATCTCACGTCACTCATATTTGCGTCAAAGCTTCGTCTTAAACCACACTGTTGTACTTCCTGTAATACATACTTTTTGTTTCATAAGAGTGTGTACATTGTAACAAAAGATGAATAGTAGGGATCCTCATGCTACATCAGCATCATGTTGCCCTTTTGTACATCCATAGAAGTATAAACACAAAAGCCTTTTTCCCTCGGTCTGGGCTGCTTTCCGAGAATTGACTCCAGGTCGTTCTCAGCCCAATCAGATCAAGCCAATCAAACATCTGAAAGCCAATTTGGAATGTTTTCAAGCACAAACTTTGGACTTGGGGCATGGTAAAAACTACTATGGTTGTTGTCTGCATGAATGTTACGTGAGTGTGCTTTCAAAGTTTTGTCAAAATTGAGTTACATTATAATTGAATTATTTGTCTTCAAAAAAACCCCACATTTTGTGACTTTTTGTTGACTGCAGTTCGTGCCAAGTTTGTTGGAGTTCTTTGGCTGATGTCAAAGTTATGCTACATTTTGCATGTATACTGTTTTGTCATGCACTTTACAGATGAGGCAAGCGAACCGCCAGTTTTCAAGCCTCCAGGACTCTCCTACTATTGTTTTTAAAATGGTAGAAGTAGTACCACATGATAAAGTAGAAAAGCTACTTTACCAAGTAAAGTTTATGGCAACTTTTTACAGCATGTATAGTACTTCCTCCTTTGTAAAAAAAGCCGGTCGACTTTGACGGCGAATTAAAAATCGGAGACGTCAGATATGATAATATGACTTAAATAACAATTAAAGTACAACTCTTTTGACATTTACGATATGAAATGTAACTATGCTCAAAAATGAACCGTTTATGAGTAATCGGCGATTCAAAAAAGGTACTTTTTCCCGGAAAATCCGTTTTTATTTTCTTATTAAGCTATTTTTGCACACTTTTTTCTAAAAACTGCCTTTTTGCTACTCGACCACCTTTTTTGAATCGCTGATAACTCATGAACGGTTCGTTTTTAAGGAAAGTTACATTTCATATGGTAAACGTCAAAGAGTTGTACTTTAATTGTTATTTGGGTCAAAATGTTTGTATCTGACGTCTCCGATTTTTAATTCGTCGGCAAAGTCAAACCGGCTTTTTTTATTGCAAACGAGGAAGTACTTTTGTTGAGGGAGATGTTTGTTCGAGTGGTGGCAAAAGGAGTGCATTATGCCACAAAATTGTGCAATAGTTTTTGCATAGTTGAGTGAAGATAAAAAGATTCTCATTTGACGAAAAACCATCTGTTATACTGGTAAAACAAGAACAAAGGCCCTCTGAGTTGCTGTTGTACTACTGTATTGTACATTCCAACCTTGACAGCACCTTAATCTTGATTGAGAAGTGTTTGCAGTTCCACCAGGATTACTTTATAAATGTAAGGGTTAAATACGTATATACTACTTTGATAGGGTCATGAGAAAAGGGGGCCAACATAATGTAGCAACACGAATAATACTTGGAGTTGATTATCATCCTAACAGGCCAAGTTATGAAGACAGGCTTTCGGAGTTAAAGTTGTCAACGCTCTCTTCCCGCTGGTTGGGACAGCTTGGCACGTTTTCTAAAAAAGTCGAGGGCGAACCTCGGTTTGCCAGATACTTGGCACCAAACCCATCAACTCATCATATGGGGGTCAGACGTCGTGCAGCCTATCTTGTACCCAGAGCCCGAACAGAGCGGTTTAAATCAAGCCCCATTTATGCAATCCTAAGAAACCTAAATGGAGAGACTGCGTAGTTTTGCGTATTTCAGGCACCCTTCTTTTGCTTTTTCTTTAAAACTTCAAATTAAACTAAACATTCTACTCACCAATTACTACCTCCCCTATTTTGTATTAACATATCTCATCTTTTCACACTACCCATCAGGGGTGTGTCATCCCTTCTACGAAAGGGTATTCTGTCATGTATTGCATTTTTATTAATGTCATTGACAGTCTTAAATATATCATCCATCCATCCAACATAATGTATTGAAGTCATTGAGGCCTCAGGAAGCTTCAGTAAAAATGAAATATATATTAGGGTGAGTCAAATTTTTAGATTTCGCTGCCTCGCGGACAGGTGATGTATATCGTGGAACGTAACTCACATGCCAAATTTCAGACCATTTGGTTCATCCCCCGTACAGCACAACGGCTTTAAAGTTTACTACATAAATTTACTTCATAAGTCGGACTTCGGACACAAATCGGCAAATTTGACCCCCAAGACTTGCATGTAGAAAGCTCACAATTTCGCAGATTTTAGATTAATAATGTAGCTTTCCAAAGACACCAAGGACGCAAAGATCCGTCGAGTTTGAGGCGCTGTAGAAGGCTTTAAAGTGACGGTATTTTTACGGAAAAAAAGGGGTTATTTTTTGTTAAATATCGCGCGATTTGCCATTTTTTAAAACTT
Source organism: Sabellastarte sp. h YS-2021 (assembly GCA_964017235.1). Taxonomy (NCBI): domain Eukaryota; kingdom Metazoa; phylum Annelida; class Polychaeta; order Sabellida; family Sabellidae; genus Sabellastarte; species Sabellastarte sp. h YS-2021. The sequence goes on from CAXHLB010000371.1 coordinate 10,359, forward strand.
TCGTCGGTTGGACATTTGATGTGGATTGAGGCAGTTTTTTTTATGCTTCCGGATCCGGATGATCACATCAGAAGAGTCAAGCAGCGAAAATAAGTCAAAGTCTAAGCCATTGCAACACGAATTGCATCGGCGTCGACAGCGGCGGCTACAAATCGTACTGCTACTATACTACGATCGACACGTTAGTAGTCAAACTCGCACTGCACTGGGTGCAATATGCTATCAAATATTTCGATCCAAAGGTTAAACCCGTTTGTCTAAGATAAATTATAGCATCAATAGACAACCAGGATGTATTGAGACATCAAATTCACCCGCCATTCTTACTTGAAATGGCTCAAACGGACGACGACAACCGGTACTTCTATGACAACCGGCACTTCGAAGACAACGAAGCAGTGATATCGCGGGCCTCATGCACATTCCGGCAGCAAACAAGAGGTCAAGGATTTCGATCGTAAGTCGTTAGCCCGTTTGTCCAAGATATATTAAACCATCAATAGACAGCCAGTACGTAGAATACACCCGCCGCTCTTGCTTTGTAAAAGTCGCTCAAACAGGCGGCGACTGCCCGCACATCAAGGCAACGAAACAGCGCTGTCGCGGATCACACATTCCGGCGGCAAACAAGAGGTCATAGACTTCCATCTACGGATTGACGTTAGGGGTCAATTCCTCAGTGAACATTTGCAAATTTTAGAAAAGTATGAGTTTGATATTTTTTAAAAGCAGCTAAAAAATCGGCAAATCCCACATCATAGCGAAAAAAACCCTTTTTTTTCGCAAAAATACCGTCACTTTAAAGCCTTCTACAGCGCCTCAAACTCGATGGATCTTTGCGTCCTTGGTGTCTTTGGAAAGCTACATTATTAATCTAAAATCTGCGAAATTGTGAGCTTTCTACATGCAAGTCTTGGGGGTCAATTTTCCCGATTTGTGTCCGAAGTCCGACTTATGAAGTAAATTTATGTAGTAAACTTTAAAGCTGTTGTGCTGTACGGGGGATGAACCGAATGCTCTGAAATTTGGCATGTGAGCTACGTTCCACCATATACATCACCTGTCCGCGAGGCAGCAAAATTTTAAAATTTGACTCACCCTAATATATATATATACTATAAAAATTACTATATATATACAATGGTAAATTATGTATTGATTTCTCGTTCTATTTTGGTATAAAATGCTGCGTAACAACTACACTATTATGTAAAAGATTGCAAGACACCTTTCAGGAGTGGCCAGTTACACCCAGCCTTCGTTTGTTACATGGGACGGATGACAAAAGGCCTTACGGAAAACATCATACTACATACATCTACGTAAGTGCAAACTTCAAGGCTTTTTCTGATGAATTGGCGAGAAGTTGGCAAGGATATATACCATATTTATCAGGCTTAAGTCTCAAATGTTGCAGACAAGGTTTGAAAATAAGCAAGGAAAACTCAACTCTGCGTAATGCGTTTTAGTGGCCCTTTTGAACGGCCATTCATTTCGTGGTTGGTTAAAGAAAAAAAAGTCTCTTTTGAGGCATCTTTGAGACTTCATTTTAACAGACTTCTTTTTTCCTTACTATACAGATTCTTCACAGTGTACAAAATTGTTGATATTTTCCTTTCATGTAAGCCATTTCAGCTTCAAGGGGGTCCTTTCGGTGTATACGTACTTGAAATAAACATGGGACATGTTGATGGCTTTTTTTAATTAACTTAAATCTATCTGGCAGCAATTTGAAAATCTGAATTAGTATACTGCGCAAAGATGTTAACATAATAAGGATGGCCGATCTGGTACATACATAGTATGGTTGACGCGCTTTTTGACCGAAAACATTTGAATGTTGGACCGCCTCAGACATCGGCAGAAATGGGCAGTATTTTAACAACGGGTGTTGTTTTGTTTCCGCTTATACGTATACTACGCTGACCGTCACAGCGCGTCACAGCGGTCGCTGACGTGTTGTTTTTGCCTCATTTTCCATGCACTTACGTCTCGACCATACTTTTACCAGATTGGCCATCCTTATTATGTTAACATCTTTGGTACTACCAAAAAGGTTGTATATTCTTAGAGAAAACACTAAGTAATGTTTGTTGTGTGGCACCGAGGCGGAACTTTTTTCCCCAGATAATGTGGGAATTCGAGTGCGGGAAAATTTGAATGTTAAGTTCCTTTTTATGTGAGAATGCTCCCCAAATCATGGCCGTTTGGACAGAATAGGGCCCTTTGCTTTAATGTTTTAATCTTAACAGCTCAAGATTTATCAAATCTTTTACGATGGAACAATGGTAGGCCAGTCTCTCAAAATTAAGGTCCCGTTGACCTTTGAAATTTTCACATTCAAACGTAGAAAATGCGTTCTGAAGGGTTCCAAGCGTGCACGGGCCGGCGTTTTTGGAATCAAAATATTTTGATCAAGGGTTTTCAAAAAAGGGTAGGACCACTATATGAGACTCTGCAAAAAAAGCTCATTGCTGCTGCAGTAGCGAAAAGTTGTTCTCTGTCAAGATGTTTGCCAAGGACCAAATCAGTTTCAGTGTGGAAAGTGGCCAATATAAACAAAAAACAGCTTAATATTGAATGGCAAAAAGTGAAGATGACCCGAACTAACGAAATCGTCAGTTTCCACCTTTTTTGCCACGATTTTCGCCAAAGACCCAAAAACAGCAATTGGAGTCGGAAAGGCAACGATTCCAAAGAAAGAAACCGCTTGAAAATCGGATAACAAATGGCAAAGTTATCGAAGACGACACGAACGCGAACGAAAGTGAGCATTTTCACCGTCTTTGAGACGTTTTCCGTTGAAGACTATGAAGTCAAGAATTCGAGATCGAAAAGCGACGGTTCCAGAGAAAGAAACTGCTTGAAAATCGGATAACAAATGGCAAAGTTATCGAAGACGACACGAACGCGAACGAAAATGGCTGTTTGTGCCGAAGATGAAGAAGAAAGTCTGGAAGTTGGCAGAGATCCGGAAGTGGCAGCCGTCCGGCAGCTGCAAAAAACTACTATAGTTTAGACCAGTGTTATAAGAAGTTGAAGAATTGAAAATATATACAACCAATGATGACTTTTAATCAGCTTTTGTATTTGAGCTTTTTGTATTCTTTTCTTAAAGACCACGTGGTGCATCAAAGGCCACTGGCCTTTTAGTGTTGTCAAATTGTAATGTGCACGAAACAAGGATTCCAAAAAGGGGTTTAGATTTCCTGTAGGACGCTTAAAAGCAGAGATATTTAAACTTTTGTATTTTTTCACCTTTTTAAGAGAGAAAAAAAAGTTCCGACGCAGTTGCATGCATTCGCATGCATTCGAAGCATTTGGAGACTTTTGCGCCACTGAATTCTGCTTGCTTTCAAAACCTTGGTGACTGAAGATCTTCGTTTCTTAGACCATGGTGACTTTACAGTGATTTCAAGGGACAGAATTCAGTGCAATGTACTACGTAATACGAAACGTTTGACTGTGCAGGGACAACGAGGCCGGCGTTGTCGGAACTGTATTCTGCACATGTAGAGGATTCCAAAAAGGGGTTTAGATTTGCTGTGGGACGTCCAGAAGCTGAGATATTTGAACTTTGGTATTTTTTTCACTTTTTTTTATAGTAGAGAGAAAAAGTTCCGATGTGCGTAGTAGTACGTAGCTGCGTCGGCACTTTATTCGAAGCGTTGTATACGTCGTCTGGCATCTTTTTGACGGAAAAAACTGCGTTCTTTAGTTCTTTAGTTCTGTTGTCTCGTTTTCGATGCTTGGTACGATTTTTGACTAAGATAATGTCCTCAGATCCGAACACGAAATAATCCAAACTTCTCCACACAAAGTCAGAGCAACCTTTTAGCAGAGCCCTTGCATCAGCTTGCATCAAAATATTTTGATTCCAAAACGCCGGCCGTGCACGCTGGGACCCCTTCTGAACGCATTTTCTACGTTTGAATGTGAAAATTTTAAAGGTCATCGGTGGCCTCAATTTTGAGAGAATGGCCTACCATTGTTCCACCATAAAAGATTTGATAAATCTTGAGCTGTTAAGATTAAAACATTAAAGCAAAGGGCCATATTCTGTCCAAAAGGCCATGATTCGTGGTGCATTCTCACATAAAAAGGAACTTAACATTCAAATTTTCCCGCACTCGAATTCCCACACTATCTGGACGTAGAGGTTGCGTGTCGATGCCACACAACAAGCATTACTTAGTGTTTTCTCTAAGAATATACAACCTTTTTGGGTACTACATTGTATCACGTGCTACTATAGATTGAGTGGAACTGTAAGAAGGGCTTAAAAATTCTTTAATTTCAATAAATCGTGAATGCAAGAACCAAAATAAGTTAATTTAGCTACTACAGTAGTAGTACTGAGTACTTATTCTATAATTATATCCAGCTTATTTTTACTTTAGGAAATTACTGCTGATGAATGCGTATTGTGCATAGGTGAGCAAGGGGATGTCAGGGGGTCTACGTAGACCCCTATGTACCTGTTTCGATTTTCATGCCTCTATCTATAACACGAAAGAGCTTGCTCATCTGTGTTGTGTACTATAGTAGTAGTATCTTTGATCAATAAGTGAAGGATAAGTTTCTTGTTCTCATCAATTCTATAAATGTTCAGAAAAGATTGTTTGTACGTATAGCTTGACAGCTTTTATGTATAGTACCCTACTGTAGGTATTTTCAACATTCGAAAATCTTCAATGACAACTTTAACGGAACGATGAGAATCTTCAGTTGTGAATCCAAATGATTTGCAGCAAAATTAAACTTAGAGGTTTCATGAATGCTGCACACCATGCATGCATAAAATATTTGAAGGCTCTCATTTTATGGTACAGTGTGTTCGCCGATAAATGCTAAATTTCGCTCCAGAGCCTTTACCTGTGGGAACATCCGAATTTTGACCTTGCCTTATTTTTACAGTTTTGTCTGAAGATTTCAAAAATGTATGAATCGTTGTTGTAGCTCAAAAGACATAAAAAGTTATAAGGTTTTTGATTTTTCGAAAAATTGGATTTTTGAATTATGCGATTTTAAAAAGTTCTCCTAATTCCGAGACAGGCACCTAGATCAAAAAGTGCTTTCAGTAAAACTTGGAGCATTTCTCAAAACCAACCTCTGATCCAAATTTGAAAGTGATCGGAACATGTTTCCTATGCCAAATCATGGGTTGAATTTACTTCAATGGACCAATATTTTGGATTTTTTTGCATTAAAGTTACTGTCACTCCATAAATACAAATTTTATCAAAAAAACCTTCTTTACTCAAAAATTATTCAACTATCTGGGAACATTTTAGTTTACGTAGATCACAGGGTTGAAAGCATGATGACATAATTGTTATTTGAAAAAATGCAAACCCTATACTTTAAAAAAATTAAATCCTTTGTAGTAACCACAATTTTTGATTTAAAATTTCAAAAATTTACCTCAAAGTGTAGAATTGCTTGCTCTATTGAATGGCGGGGTCAGAAAAAGTGTGAGTATCTTAATTGCAGAGATAATTGCCATTTAGCCTATATCGGCGAACACACTTTAGGATTATACAAGCACTTTAATATTCTTTTCTATTGAAGAGTTGATTACGAGTACCATACTGACAGTGGTTGGTAAAGTCGGAATAGCAGTGCAACTTTGCTCCCATGGTAGATAGATATTTATATATGTATGTAGTACTACATAGTAGCATTGTATAGTAGTAGTAGTAGTGGCAAAATGTATTTCATTGTGTCAGGAGTAAGTACTTGGAGAGACCCCATTGTATTTCGTCAGAAACATCAAAATATATAACAACTGTATCGTTGGCATGTAACAGAAACAGTCAAATGTTACAAACAACCCTCGAGTCTTCCAAAACATTCCTCTGTGCAATATTGGACGTAAACTATATAGAATTAAGTGCCTTTTCTTCAAGATACTATGATGGGTAAGTTAATACACTGCCTGCCATTTCTTCCTGTCCATTCCCTTCAGCTGGTAGACTCCTCAACGTCCGAAGGTAATGATCACGTTCGGCAATCAGTGGGGCTCTTCGTGACAGCCCCGGGATGGTTTCGCCAAAGCTCGGCATTCTGACTGATCTTGTGTAGCAGTCCTTGTCCTGTCGTTGCCAACAAAGGGCACGTTGACCAACCAATCTTTGAAGGAAACTCATGAGCACATTGCGATGCTCGCCCTCATCCCCTGACCTCATCGATCGAAAGTAATGGTTGCCTTGCGAAAGTTCTCGCTTCTCAGCTTCAGCTTTGACTTCTGAGTCGTCAAATGCTCTCATGGACCGGAAATAGTGGTCGTTCAGTTTAAGGGGCCCTCTCTTTTCTGAAACTGGTTTTGCATCTTGCTCTGAAACAGATCTCATTGATCGAAAGTAGTGGTTGCCTTGTGAGGGCTCTTTTCGCTTTTCAGCTCCGGATTTGACTTCTGAGTCATCGACTGTTCTCAGCGATCTAAAATAGTGGTCATTGAGTTTCAAGTTGCCTCTCTTTTCAAAATCTGGCTTTTCCTCCTGCTCCAAAACAGATCTCATTGCTCGAAAGTAGTGGTTGCCTTGCTGTGCCCGAAGGGATCTGAAGTAGTGGTTGTGGCCCTGTGGAAACTCGCGTTTCAAGGGACTGTTACTTGACGACCTCATTGACCTAAAGTAGTGGTTGCCTTGAGAGAGCCCCTCTCGCTTCTCAGATTCTGGCTTGGAATCTGCATCCCTAAATTCCCTCATTGTACGAAAATAATGGTTGCTGGTTTGAAAACCAGTAGGATCTGCAACAGATCTCATGGACCGAAAGTAATGGTTGTTGCCCTGAGGTAATTCGGCTCTCTTCTGATCATCACTTCTCATGGATCTGAAGTAGTGATTGCCTTGTGAAAGTCCCTCTCTTTTCGCAGATTCAGCTCTGACTTCTGGCTCTTCAACTGCTCTCATGGACCGAAAATAGTGATCATTCAGTTTCAGGCTACTTCTCTTTTCAGGATCTGAATTCAAATCAAAACCTGTAGCAGATCTCATGGATCGAAAGAAGTGGTTGCCTTGCTGGGCTCGCATTGATCTGAAGTAGTGGTTGCCTTGAGGCAACTCTCGTTTGTTTTGAGCATCACTTACTGCCCTCATTGACCGAAAGTAATGGTTGCCTTGCGAGGGACCATCTCTCTTTTTGAAATCTGTTTTGATTTCGTCCTCAAACTGTCCTTCTTGCTCTCCATCTTGATCCTCATCGGATTTCATGTAGTTGAGGTCCCCCACCGAAGAACGAAGTGTTCTAAAGTAATGGTTTCCCTGCGGTACTTTGATTGATCTGAAGTAGTGGTCGTGCCCGACACCCCCTCTTCTCGCCCTGAAGTAATGGTTGCCCTGAAGCCATCCATCCGGATCCCTGGATGACCTGAAGTAGTGGTACTTTTGATCCAACGATCTCAGCGATCGAAAGTAATGGTCAATCAATCCAGATGAACCTCTCAGAGTTCGAAAGTAATGGTTTTGATCCTTTGGCCATCTCAGATCCCTGGCCAACCCACCAGAAGCTTCGGCCTCTAAAGACCATACTCCGTTTGATGACGCTACAAAGAAACACCATTTGTAAAGGAGCGACAGAATTTTAGAAGTTCGAAACCCCTACCTGCTACATTTGAAAAGGCCAAAGTCCCCACGAGAATCAACAATGGCCTTGATCTGGCAATCACAGGATAGCCGAGATCTTTCATAATATGCGTTTAGTTGTCAAGAAAATAACAAGACATCTTCAAGTTCCGATCCTGGTCTGGTCCTTGCTCAGGCTGACTGACGGTTTCAAGAACATTTCAGTCGTGTTTTATAAAGCTTTTTTTCCCAATTTTTCGTTCCTTTGGCTCAACCGTTCTCAGCGCTTCGACTCTCCGTTGGAAAGAAGGATGGTCGCCCAATCTTCCGACTTTTTTTTTTGGCTTCTTATGTATGAGTGCTTTCCGAATATTTCTTTTTTTTCTGTTGTAATAACCCAGATATTCAGTTTTTTCTTCAACACTTTTCATTCTTCAACAATGTCGTTGTTCAAGTTTTTGATTGTCTACTAACTTTTTCCGATAATTATGCGTTACAAATTCATCGATCACCGAAAGTAGTACAATTTGCCCAGTATGCTGGCATTACAACAACTCAAACCGGTCAAGATCTTGTAATGTTGTAGGCAGACATCTTTTGTGCATCAAATTGTGTCAATCAATCTACAAATTATAATGCGTATAGTACTTTGTAGTAGTATAGTATATAGTTTTAGATAAAGTAGTATAACAACTACCACTACTATGAAGTACCATACATGTATACTACTGTGTATCAGTCAATAAGAGTTACGCATTTCATTCCAAATGGGGTTTCTTTCTGATATCCTTGTATTTCTTCTAAAGAGTTCTGATCTCACAGAATCCTGATGGTAAATTGGTAAACTGTTGAATGTGAGACGTAAATATTGACGTTATTATTCACAATCCTGACTTTCTACGTCCGGTTTTCACGGTGTTGTTTCACGGTCATCTAAGCATATCTTTGAAAAATGCAATATCGACTGGAAACAGTCAATACGACATAAAGAAAGGCGTTATATCTATAATTGCCTTTCATTGGGCTCCCTACTACTATACTACGTAGCACACCTTTCATGAAGTTTATATATATACGTTGACATATTGAGTTTGATTATTGTAGCGAAAGGTTTTTTGGTACAACAACGTCATAAAAGTCCAACTCTTGCAAATACTACGTACTATATACAATGTGTTTTTTTTGTTTGCTCAAAAGTTTCATCAAAGGACCTACGTAGTCTCTCAGTTTTGAAGTTGTTGGGGTAAAAACCCATTTCTGTTACAGTTGTTACTACAATCACATGTGTGATCTGTATTATTATTAAAATTGTGTCACGATTTCCCGAAAAAAAAAGTTGTCGAATAACATTAGTAATAATTCCTCTTTAATACCGGATACTATTTTTTGTATAAACGATGAAGCAAGCATTTACTACTATAGTAGTAGTGGAGGTCAGGCTTTTATCGAAATAATCTGATGACAAAAACTCACAATTTGAAAGCAATTTTGAATGCGTTTGATGTTATTGTCATCTTCTAAAGCACTATACGATATTCCTCTCTTTCAAAGACTGTCATTCAGGTCAAGTAGTTGAGATTTTCAAGGCATGAACGGAGATCATTTAAAAGGTTCTTTAATTTGGTCCATGTTGTTAGAAAGCTTGAACACATTTCAGATCAGTTTAGTAGAAGTGGTAGTAACAGTATCTCATTCTCCTTTATAAAAGGCTTTTTGTATCATTTATCATCACCATTTTTAACACATTTCTCGATGCGGTTTTTTCGGTATTGATATTCTGTACTGCGCTACTCTGTGTAGGCTTACTATACCACAATGAGCAATTTTGATAATGGTGGCTTCTTGATTGATGATTCGTACTTAAACGTCATTGTGATATTATAGTATAAGAAGTTGCATCTAATCGGCTTAACCAGGACCACGATATGTGGGCCGCACACAGGAAATGCACTTTTGGCCTAAAGGCAGAATAGTATATCACTTAATAACCATTACGAACCACGCTATACTACGCCCCTCAGTGCTGCAGTTTATAGTTGTTCAACAACAAATACGTAAGCTGCACAAACGCAGCTTTCAAAAGCGTAATTTAAGGAATGCACTTGAATATATTGAGTTAAGTGCTTTTGTCATGAAAATTATGGAAATATTTGCATTTACGTATCTCAGCAGTTGTGCATTATCGTAACCCATAGTTTACGAAGTGACGTGCAACAAGCAACAAGCATGCAATGTTCATTTTTTAATTATTTTTTTATGAATAATGAATTCTGGGAAAAAGCAGCCAGCAAATTATAAAATTAGTACTTCGTATATAAAGAAAGACTCTTCATTCAACGATCCAAAAGACTGTACTATAATGTGGGTTTTTACCTTTTATTCGCAGTAAGAATTATTTCCAGTGATATTGAGCTGTCATTTCCCAAGATTTTGTGCAGCTTTTGGATGTCAAAGCCACTAGAAAGTTACGCAACGATTGCAACGAGTCGACAATCTTCTCAAAAGATACATATAAGTTTGTATTTATATGTAGTAGTGTAGTACCTACTACTACTACTACTACTACTACTACTATACTACCTTCATGACGAATTTTTGCAAGGAAGTTTGGTCAAAGCTGCGAACATTTTTCGCTCATTGTTTGAAAGTTGATGGTTGGAAATGCATCGTGCGTGTTTGATCACGATTTCAAGCGAAATTCTGCTGTCTTTTTTTTCCACACGCGTTGGGAAAAAAAGAATACAAATTCGAAATTATCCGTTTATGCATGTAATATATTATTCGACAATGAATGCATACAGTACCAACATAACGTGTCGATAAAAATGACGGAATCGGAGGAAATTAAGCGTGCATTTTCCCTTAATTTACTTCGTACTTTCTTTTTCATCTAGAATCATATAGCTTGCTTTGGGTTTACGTATAACAAGGAAAAAACCAAGGCTAAAGGTATTGAATTGTTGCGAAACCTTCACTATCTGACACTCGACACTACGGTTTAAGGTTTGCAATTGTATTGACCACACGCCAAAATAACTATGAAAGTATAAAACAATGTTTTCTTGACGTTTCCCGAGCCACGGACGAGAATTGCAAGCTCAATATTGCAGATGTCTTGGTCAAAATTGGGACTGATATTTTGCCAACTATCGGGGTTATTGGACTAAATTGGAAATTCGGTGGCTCACGCATGGCTTTCTTCTTTTGCATCGTTCTACTTTTACTATACTACTTACTTCCATAGGTGTGCAAGCTCTTTGGAGCTACTAGAGGGGGGTCATAATTTTTTTTGCTACAGTACAGTTACTTTATCTATGCTAGAATTCTCAAACAAGCGTGACAACTCCATTGATGTTGTAGTGACGCCATTTTTGAAGTGACGTCATTGACCATAAACCAACCTGTCACGCTTGTTTGAGAAACCCTGCGTCCATAGATAAAGTAACTGAACTGTAAGGGGGGGTCATAAAAAAATTTGATAATGGGGTGCTAAGGGGGGGCTGGGGGCACATTTTTTATTGCTGATTTCGACTTTTTAGGCCTAAAACAGGTGCCGGCGTCAGCCGGCGAAATTTTCTTTTTTCCAGAATTTTTTTTGTATTTTTTTTTTCTTAGAAAAAAAGTGGCCAGCTTAAAAAGCTCGAAATTTGGGTAGGGGGTCAAAAAGCCATTTCTGAGGGGGTGGGGGTCATTTTGAATGCTAGAGGGGGGTCATAAAATTTTTTCTAGAGGGGGTAGCGCCCCCTCTTGCTCACCTATGCTTACTTCAGTAGTATGTAATCCGGGTAATTCGTTCCATTTCAGAATGCCTTCTGTGCAAAGGTACAAACAACTGCTCCTTATTCAATTAAAAACATTTTGTAGGGTTATTTTTTCTGCTTGAGATCTTCACTCAGATGCAAAACGTGATTATCTGTGAAAAATAGAACCGAATGACAAATCCTTCATGAGGCAATTTTGAAGATCAAAAGGACAAAGTTGCCGACGACTCTCAAGTGCCGCCTCCACTTGTTACATCTTGCCTTTGTTACAATCTGAATCCCCGAGTCCCTGACCTTGTTCCGCATCCATTATGTGTGTTCCGAACAAAATATTGTAACCTGTTTTATTTCCTTTAGGGAAAAGGCATTTACAGCCTGCACTGTTTTTCCTTCGAAGTAAAATTGAATTAACAAATTGTGCGAAAAAGCAAATGAATTTAAAAATAAAAACTTTTTAAATATTGCAAAACTTTAACAAACCGCTACGTCTTCAACAATAATGGACGGTAAAGGGGAGTAAGACGACGCGCTTTCACGTTCAACTTGAAAAAAGTAGAGCCCAAATGTTAACTATAGTAGATAAAAAATGGACTGTACAGTTATGTTCGTCACGAAGGGACCGAAAGCTCAGGGAAATCCCAATGCTATTTACGTATTTTTGACTGTTGCGTGCGTCATTCCTCCTTTGCGAGAGGAAATGGAAAACCCCGTTCTTAACAGTTTTTGGTTACAAGTGGATAAAAATGTTGTTCTACCTTTAATTGCAAGGTTAACTTAAAATAGAAATAAACATCAAGAAATTTCGATTGAAATTGAGGAAATATATATTTGTGTTTTTTTGTTCTTCCATTCCTGATAAAAAATTGCTCTACATTCATATCATTACAAATTCGGGAGCTTGTGCTTGGCTTTTCTATACCGTTGTGTGAGGCGATGTGGTGGAGGGCGAAGAATATATACTATTAGGATGAAGCTTCACACAACCAAAGGTGTATACTTTCTCAAGGGTCGACCAGATTATATATAGCCATGGGTTATCACGAATGAAGGGGGAGGGGGACAAAATGTATACATATGTTTATACATCAAGACTATGTTAAATGCTATTTTGTCTTCATTTTAGTCAAAAAGGTGAGTTAAATTCTCTTCGTAAAGGGCTATCAAGAGCATGATGGTCACTCCAGATCCCATTCCTAGCAGTTGAAGACCCAATTCTTGAAGGTGGGAGTCATGTTGGGCATGGTCACTGATGGGGTGGGCGTGGCCAGAGTTCAATTCAGGCATCATGTCGACCAACGCGATGTAGATGAAGATGCCAGCCGTTGCCATGAAAATCCAGGGCACAACATTCTCGTTTCCAGCCAACAAAATGCCAACGACCATTCCAAGATAAGACACCAAAGAGCTGTAAGGCAGAACATTGTATAGTAGCAGAACCACTTGGAAATAGAGTCCGCAGATGCTACCTCAACAAATTGTAAAATACCGCTTGCTTGATGGACATTCCCGCCCGGAGCAGCATGGCAAAATCACCGACTTCGTGGGGTAGTTCGTGGCAAAGGACAGCAATCGCCGTGGAAAATCCGGATGTCACGGATTCACTGAAGGCTGCTCCCACTGCCATTCCGTCCGCAAAACTGTGAAAGCCATCGCCAAGCAATACCATCCAAGCTGAAAAATTGAAATATTACTTTAGACCTGCCATTTCCCGAAAAAAATAATACGTAAAAAACTACTACTAAGTACGTAAAGAGTGAAATCACGCAACCTCGATTCCAACATTAAGAGGCTCACTTACCCACGGAAGAAATGGAATCAGGTGCTGAATGAATGTGTGTGTGGGCATGACTGTGGCCGTGGTGGACGTGCTCGTGCTCTCTCAAGAAGACTGTTTTGTATTCTTCGTCCTCGGAACCGCCTGCGGCGGCGACGGACTCGATGGTCGCCAATTGGTCTTGGACCTCTGAAACTCGCTTTCCATTCTTGCGATCAAAGTGTTTGGATTTGGGATGAGTTCCTCCGTTTAACAAACAGGAGTCTGACAAAGCTGGAAGCAGGGGAGCTTGGGAAGACGCCGCTGAGTTAGTAGCACCATTAGGAAGCTTTTTCTCGTCGCTGATTTCGTTAATATCGTCCACGCAGTAACTGGAATACTTGTGCTTACATATCCGCTCGCCAACCACCATCTTGGAGTTCCGGTGACCCGTTCTCACCACCTTGACCTTGTCTTTGGCCGTTTCCTTGGCCTTTTTCCGGTTGTCCCTCCACTCGCCGATTTTGTTGATCACGCGTTCGGAGACGAAAAAGAGCATCAGACTGCCCACGGCCGTCAATCCGCGCCAAACGGATGCCTGGTGGAACCCCTCGACGTCTCCGTCGTGACTGTGAAGCTCGTGCATCAAGGCGTGCGGCACCAAGTGCAAGAGGGCGTCGCCCAGCAGCGTCCCGATGGCCAACGCGATCAGAAACTGGATGAGGTGCTGATAGAACAGACGCTGGATGATCGGGACGGCCAAAACGGCGAAAATATCACACAGGGCTATTGCAGAGATGGCACCGACCGCCAAACCCCACACCAAAGACCGTTGGCTTTCCACGGGATGCTGGTGGGGTTCAACGAACGTGAAATGTTTCTCCAACACCTTTCCGCATTCTTGCACTTCCAAGTGATCCGAATCAGACTTGAGCGAGGCAATCAGGTCTCTGTAGTCGTGGTCAGAACGGTGATGGTCTTGGGTGACGTCCTGGTCAAGGTTCTCTGCCTGGTGACTGTGGTGGACGCAGATCAGCAGCAGTGCCAGTTGAAAAAACGTTCTTTTCAGCGGGGAACACATTTTGCCTGCACGGAAGAAGAAAGCGAGTAAATCAACTAGTCGTTAACGAAAGTCATTCTTACAAGGTCACTTTTCTTCAAACATACCTTTTCGCGCTTCTTTATTTCCAAGTACTATTGGTTAGCGTGACAAGCAAAGTTATTTTTAGCCTTGTTTGGCTGCGGAAAAGCGTGTTTCTCTGAGGCCTGCTGCAAACTCGTTCTCATAACTGCTGACTTTGTGGAGTTATTCATGAGAAGAAAGCTGTGAGCTCGCCAAGAGTTTGGCATTTACTTTCGCACGCACTCATGGGATCTGGGAGTGTGCGATTTCAGATGCAGGCAAAAAAAGTAAAAGTCACAGCAGCAGGATATGAAATGTCAATAATTTAGGTCAGGCGAGGGGGTGTTGTTTCAAAAAATCCACACGAAATGTGGTGATAAACTTTGATGTTTGAACAAAGTATTGTCTTTCAAAACCTTTTTCTTTATCTGTCTTTGTTTTAACGCTTTTGTTTCGACGCAATTTTGAGCACTAATCTCCCCAAAAAAACACCGTTATGCGCGCTCACTTACTGATCGTTAAGTTATTTTTTAGAACGGATAAGCGAAGATGATTGAAGTCAACCAGTTAACCGAAGATCCCGGGAAATGTTATGGCCGTTATCTTGCTTCATTTACCGTAAAAAACTCAGAACTCGCGGCACCGGGACGAGGAGCGGACTCCAAATGTCTTACCAAGTTTAGCTTGTGGAGCTGCCAACGACAATCAAGGAAAACAATGGAAAAGTACACGTTGTTGCAAGCTGAGTCGACGTGTGTTGTTGGACAGCCTCAATTCTGGCCTTTAAAGGCTTTCACAGACCCGCGGAGCCCACCTCAGTCGGAACAAAAAGGCGCAGTCGCAAAACAAACCCCGCTTGTGGCAACAGAGGCACGCGCCCACGTTATGTACTAGCCGGCGTGTGCTTGACAATTTGGCGCGAAAATTCAAACAGCGAAAGTTCTCGTGCTATATTTGGTTAATTCATAACTTTTGAATTGAGATGCAGTTAATTCTTGATACAAGTCGGCGCATTCCTCAATATTTTATCCAATTTCGGCAAACTCCTTCCTTTGGCCTTCTGGCGTTGAATATCTCCCTTGCAGCAGTTGTGAACCTTGATTTCGGAGCTTTGCTTTAGGTCCAACTGGTTTGAGAAAGTTGGCGTAAAATAAAACATTTGAATCGAATTCGTCGACTCTAGGATCAAGTTCCAAATATTTGTTTCGTTGATCTCATCCATTCCTTGATTGATTTCATCGACGCAGCAAAACGGCATTGCTCCTTGTAAGTCATCTTCGAAGGACTGAAGTCTGAAATTCGAAACGATGTTGGTTAAAAAACCAAACCAGTTTTATGAAGTAAAAATCAGTCTTACGCCAGAATAAAAGCTGCCGTGGATACCGCCTTCTCTCCTCCTGATTGGTTGGCACCTTCCAACCGGTTCATGGGCGCACCGGCCCTGAATTTTACCATAATGTCCAATTTGAACGGATTCGACGGTTGATCAGTTGTCTCCAGACACAATTCCCCTGCGAATTGCAACCTTTGCATCAACTCACTAAATTTTTCACTCAATTTCTCAAATTGCTTCTTTTGAGAATCAATGGCCCTCTTGTATTTGTCAGCCTCTTTCAAAGCTGCATCTTTGGAGTCTTCGACAGCTTTTTTCTCTCGCTCCAAGCGTTCGAACTCCAACTTTTTAGCTTTCAGTCCATTCTCCTCTCTTTTGTCGACAACTGTAGTCTTGAACTCTTCCCGCCATTGAATCAAAAGACTAAAAATAATACTGAAAGAAAGTCTACTTTAGTATGACGGAAACAACTTACTCTTCGACTTGATCCGGATTGGCATTAAGGTCAAAAACGATGACATCACGGAGAGATTCTTTGATTTCGTGCGGCACCTTGTCCATAAAATCCTCCGGTTTTCGAAGCTCGCCACCTGCCCACGGTTGGTTCGAAAGCTGGTTCAGTTGCGTGTTTGATTTACTAGTCGCATAGGTCAAGATTTCGTGCCTGTTTTCAAGGCTAAGTTTTATGTCTTGAACCTCTTTCTCCGCTTGGAGTTGGGCGGCGACTTCGTCAGCGTGATTTGTCTGCAAGGAACATCTTTTTTGTACATGCTTACGTAAAAGGGAAACAATTTAAAAACTTACCTCAAGATCTCGCAATTCACGTTTGAGTTTGCAAACTTCTAATTGTAAATTGTTGACGCTTCGAATGAGTTCCAAAATTTCATTGCATTTTTTGGGAAAAAGCGCGAGGTCTTGCTCTAATTTTGAGTCACTTTCACCGGCCAATTCTTGTTCGTAAAACTGAATGCGATTGTCCAACTTCTTAACCGTGTTTAACTCGTCTTCCAGCTGTCGCAACAACAGCTGTTTCGCGTCATTTTCTCGCTTTTTCGTTTCAAAATGGGCAATAGAAGCGTTGGCTTTTTGGCATTTAGCTTTCAAACTTTTCAGGAGCTTTTCATTTTCATTGCTTTGAGGCCTGGATTTGACGTCCAGAAACTTTGACTCGATTCCTGCCAGAGATTCCGATGCTTCCGTGAAATTCCCACTGTATCTTGATTTGAAGTAAGAGTAGAAGTAATCATTGACAAAGTGTGACTTGCCTCTTGATGAAAACGTCTCGATTTCTTTCGAATTTGGGTCCCTAAAGACGGGTATTTCATTCAAACGTTTAGCTCTAATCAAATGACCAAGCACAGCTTCGGGGCAATCGTCATTAATGAGATCTGACAAGTAAACGCAAGAGTTTGTAGAATGGTTTGATATCCCATAGACTGCGCTTGACTGCACGACGTTGACCCGTGGAAAATGGTGTTCAGTTCTTGCATTCATTAGAATGTTGGCGTCTTCCGCACTTTCACAGACAAATGCCAACAAATCCGACCACCCAATTTGCTTCTCCATGTGAACGGCAAACGCTCGGTCCTTCAAGTTTAAGCAGAGCATGATTGGCCCATGAACTTTATCCGGATTTTTGAAGACTTTCTGGTTCTGTTCGATCCATTTCAAGGCCATGTAGGTATCGGAGCTTCTGCGTCTGAGCAGCTGCATCTTTTCATATTCTCCACTCGCAATCTCACTTTCCAGACGAGATATGTCCTCATTTAAAGTTCGAGCCAACTGCCTTTGCCTGTTGTAGTCATACTCTGCCTCGCGTAGTTCAAGATCTAGCTGTTTACAGGTACCTCTGACAGACTCATGATCCGAGTAGATTTTGCTCAAATTCTTCATAGAACGCTGAGCTTTCAGTTCTTTCAGAGTTCTTTTCGCTGGTTCCATGCTGCTGCTCTTAATCTTCAACCATTCTGATTGTTTCATCGTCAGGTTCCTCAACGTTTCGGTGTCTTTCGATCGCTGGAAGTCTTTAGAGGTTATCTCGGTGTTCAGCCTGCAGACGTCACTGTGATAACTCTCCAGCTTTCCCCGCAATTCTTCGTGTCGTTTGGTCTTTTTTTGGAGTGCTTAAACAAGGAATTACTTCGCTTACAAAAAAAATGTCAATTTAAATTGGCAAAGGAAATTTCGAAAGCATTTAAAAACCACTTACCTTTATCTAAATCTTGTATCTTTTTGGTTGCCGAAGCAACTGCTTCTTGCTCTCGTTTAAGTTTCACAAGAGAAAGTAAAATCTCTAGGGAACTTTTAATGCTTTTGGCTTGACTATGCTTCCGAATTGCATCTTCTAACGGTTTTTTCGAAGCAAGATCACGCAGAGCTTTTTCGATCTTTGTCTCAACAGAATTGATTTGTTCATTGATGGTTTTGATAGTCTCCATCTTGTCTTTGAATTTCGCCATTGCTTCGATCGAATCGTCGCTTCCAATTGATTTCAAGGTATGTCTAAACAGTTCCACAGATGTCATTGTAGGAAATTTGCTGACCCTCTCTTGGGGCAAAAACTGGCACATGTTTTTGGGGTTAATGTTGACCTTTTCCACGAAACCACTGATGTAGTCCTGATCGGCTGGATGGTCGTTGAGAAAGTACTCGGCGTCGCCCGTCTCTCTCCGGATCACGCATCGAATCACGTGTTTCTTGTCACAATCCCAATTCAGACGGATAGTGATCTCAGCGTCTTCTTGAGCCTGCTCATTTACCAAATCGGCGAGCCTCTTCTGTCGTCCGATGTCAGCAACATCGCCTCCCAATCCAATGACGATGGCGATCAGCAGTGCGGATTTTCCAGATCCGTTTGGCCCAATGATCAAGTTGAATCCTTGAGAAGGCCGGAATTCGCAACGAGAATATACCATGAAATTTTTCAACTCTAGAGAATGGATCGTGCCAAGCCGCATATTGACTGGTGTTTGCTGTTTGAAATTTGGATCAACTTGCAAAACCAAGTTGAAATCTTATGAAATGATTGAAATGAGATCTTTTGAAATGAAATCCTTATGATTCAAAACACGTCACGACATGTCGAAAAAGAATAGTTGAGGAGGAATCTTTTATTGACCATTTTTTATGGTCTGACAACAGGCCTCACCACAAACTTCTTTAATAAGGTAATTTTACAGCTGGTTAAAATCAAAACGTTCACCAGATCAAATTGGTGGTTAAAAAGGCTAATTTAACCTTATTTACACCATAAAAATAAAAATGATACCAACATTTACACCATTGCACCAGCAAATCCAGGGCTTTGCCCGTCGAACTTTCGCCAGTCAGACTTTTCCTACTAACAAAGCAATTTAGAAAGAACTTACTTGGTGCTTATGACTGATAATCCTAATGCAGATTAAGCAGTTTAAGGTGTACTAACAGTAGTAGAGGTCACAAAACACTGGCCAGCAAATTAAGTAATCGGAAAATGTCGTAGCCGGCGAATGTCGCGACGGCAAATGTCGCAGTTGGCAAAATATCAGTTTGTAAAGGTCTGAAAGCGTGAAAAATTCAAGAGGATTTGAAAATTCCCTAAGCAACGAGAGATTATTTATTTAATGGCTTCGAAACTTCGTAGGAACGGAAAACTACGTAGTTGCTAATTGCTGCATTTTTTGTGGAATCGTTCATTCTCGATTCATGTTCAGCATTTTTGATTAGGTTCGGTGTTTCACCAAAGACATTTCTTCATCTTTCTCCCACGCGAGATTGTCAAGATTCGCCCACAATGTCAGCTCGTCCGTCATCTTTCTGGCCATTAACGTCGGGGAATCAGGTGAATTTTCCTGACGTAAGGTGACGTAAGCTAGGTAATACGATAAATTTTATACGAGAAAGGTACGTGTAACACAAAAGCCCATGAAATAAGATATGTTAGTACTACTCTTTACATTGATGAAAACGTCAGCAACACGAAGCACCATTTATTTCTTTCTCAGAAGTGAGTGAAAAAAAAAGCTCCTCGGAAACAATTCATCTACCTTTTGTTGATGGCAAACAAAAATACTTTTGCACCGTTGCCCAGAAGTTCAGTTTTTGCGAAAATACTACGTAGTAGTAGTATTTTTGATTAAATTTAAAAAAAAAATTACGCAAAACTACGCGTGTTTTTTTCTTGTCCATTCGACTGTGGTTTTTGGGTAATTTGACCCTGAGGACTGACTTTGTCGCTCCCTCTTTCCGAAAGAAACCACTGTTTCGGCTCATTTTCGAGGCCTTTTTTCCGAATCCCTCATAAGTAGTATGATTGTTATTCATTACAGAAAATTGCCTCTCACACACAACAAAAAACGGCTTTTTGGTCTGACCCTCTTCTCTCCTTCTCTCCAAAGCCAAAAAAGAACAGAGAGCGCTCCCCCCAGCAGCAAGAAGCCCCAGCGCTGCTTCGAGACGCGCATATTTTCCGCACCCCGACTCAGCTGCAGGCACATGTAATGGTGGTGGCCAGTTTCTAAAGAACAATCTACAAGAAGAATAGCTGAAAATATGCACTTGATTCCTGTTGCGATTTAGCGGAATTTTCACGTCGCAGTCGGAAAATAAATCACTTTCATAACAATCATTTGCACGCAATGATCAGGTAAGGATTGTATACCACTACCACTACGTATAGTATTAGTCTACGTTTATTTTTTTCTCTCTTTCGTTTGTGTCGCGGTTTCGGCAAAAAACGTGAAGAAAAAGAAATACTTTAAGCCTTGAAAGATCGATATTTTGTTGACTTTTCAAAGGCAGATATTGCACGATGGGATTTTTTTTTTAAACTTTGGAAATCGATATGGATTATCCATCAATTTGCCACAACAAATATTACAACGTTTAAACCCCAATCCTTCAGCCTTTTTTGCATTTTTAGTCATTTGTCAATCGACACTTTTCAACACAAATTCGAAAAATAATTGCCTACAGTTTACAGACTATTTTTAAGTTGAAAAGTGTTCGTAAATATCGAAATTTCATGAAAGAAGAGGAATTCAACGTTTTTTTTACAATTAACAGTTTAAAGTAAACGGATTCGTAGAATTCGTCGATTCGGCAAAAATTGAGCAAGAATTCGGCAAGATTCTTGGCACACGATTCGGCCAAACAAAAATATATTGTAAATTTAACCTTTTCTACGATTGACAGTTAATTTCATTTTAAACAGTTCCGCCAGAATTGGTCGGTTAGACAAGAATTCGGCAAGATTCTGTAGTAGCGCTCGATTCGGCAAACAAACATTTATATAGTAGATTGCTATCAAAGGGGGAAGAAATGAACACCTTTTCAAAAGTCAAAACAAATATAATGTCAGACAGAATTTTTTTTGCGGCAAAGTGCAGCTGCTCTTGATTTTAATTAACTTGTACACGTGCTCACATGAAAAGATTCATTTGCTGCTTTGAGCAGACATGAGAAAACAGTCCATATAAAAAGTTTGTTCTTACTAATGCTACGTGATGACTGTCGGCAACCTCCTCATCCCATAAAATGAGGCTTACCCACCCTGTAATAGTAATACTAACAAATTTTTCAGCACGACCAAGTAGGACTAACTCTGATTGTCCCCTCGAAAAAAACCCTTTTACACATGTACTACTATTCGTCAGGCTACAAAAAAAGTTTTCCCTTCGAACTTTTTTTACCTCATTTTGTCTAACTTTCTTTTTCCCCAGTACTACAAAAAAATGCGGGAATGGGAAGGATGTAAAGTACGTAGTAGTGACAACATCCCCACGTACTACGTAAGAACCACCCTGTGATGACTGTCGCGATATGCAGACTATGTGTGTGTATGTATCAGACAGAGGTTCAGGTCCCTGAAGTGCAGACAGTGCTGAGGCACTTAAAATATTCACATATCGATCAGAGGGAGTTTTCTTTACCCTCAGTCAAAGCTTCAGCATGCAATGGGGCCAATGGTTTGGTCGTTTATCTTTATATACTATACGTAGATAGGACATGTTCTATTACCATTGCACACTATATACACTATGTAAAAAATGGAACGCAGATATTAGGTTAGTATAACAATTAATACTACTTGTTATTGGCTTAAAGATCCCCTTGGCAATTAACCCTACTTTTGAGAAAGCTGTATTATTATTGTAGTAGTATGTTCTTTAATGTGTATTGCCTTCGACAAACTTTCTCCATTAAATATTCAAAACGATTCTATTTTTCCGTCAAAGGGAAGTTTGGAGAGAGAAAAAAATTCTTAGTGATGTTTCATGCACGAGTCACACTTTACCAGAAGCTCCAATCTTTTAAAAAGAATGAATTTGAGAATCTGCTTTCAGTTTCGGAGATTTTTTAAAGTGTGAAATGATTTCGGAAGTCGATAAAAATGGACGATTTCACGGTACATATCAAAAATGCTTTCATTTTTTTATTATAGCGAAACATTAATTGCGCGGTGTTTTGCAAATTCAACTTCAAATTTTTTATGAACTCAGCAGCTTTTAACGGGTGTTTTTTGTGGAATTTATGGCACGTATTTTGCCACCATTTCGAATGAAATTGTCGAAATCAAATCGTTATTGATTGCATGTTATTTAAAAAAAATTATTTTTTCTTCTGGGAAAATGCAACCATGATATGAGGAAAAAGTATTTTTTCGTTAAAAAATAACCCCACTCAAAGTTCAATGACTCGTCACAGTTCCATTTTTATTCTACAAAATGGCAGTGTCTGTACAAGTGTGAGATTTTTTCCAACTTTCTGTGTGTGGATATATACCATTAACCCTGCCCCAATTTAAGTCCAACTTTCTCGCCGTGAAATGACTGGCGTCAAATGGTGTTTGGCACGTGAATTAGTGGTGTTTTTATCCTAGTCAAGTAGCACTAAACGTGTCCAATTTCATGGGGGATAACTACCACCAACCAACCTTTAATCAGCATAATAGCACCCGCTTTAACGATCTATTTAACACAAACACTTCGAAGGAAGAGAACTCAGTACTCCTTTTTTTAACGGGAAACTGCAGTTACGAAATAAAGGGCACTATAGTGTGTCCCAAGAGCCCCCCAAAACCTGCCAGTAACCTCTAGAATTGCTTTTCATCTGGCCATTCAATTGTCTCTTGATGAAAATACCGTCATTTTCTGAACCTTTGGCAAGGTTAAAAGTCAAAAAGAAAGCCTTTAGATTGACGGTAACAAAGTATCTTGACCATTTTTAAACTCATGACTTTATGGGCTCACCAACTAAACTCATAAAAAGGGTTGCCAAAATTAAACAGCGAAGCCTGTTAGGGTTGCCAAACATTTTCTTTTTCACTACCAGTAGAGGTGGGGAAAAAATAAATCCAAACGTCGAAGGAATTTATTGCTCAATTTTTTCTTCCGTCAAATGGAACACGGATTTCTTTCTCGTTTGTTTCTGCTTCCAGAGGCATTTTTCGTTCCCTGACGAGAATAGAGCTGGAAAAAAAAGTTGGTACTAACCTCATATCCGGTTGATATTTCTGCCCTTTCTCCGTCAAGGTCAAAAAGTATCGCAAAAAAGTTGCTGAGTCATTGTTCTGTGAAATATATATACTTCCTGTTATGTGAGAGAATTGCATCAAATTTTTGTTTTGCCCACACAAAATTTAACAAAAATGTTTGTTGAGTTTCTCCCATGAGACTTGACCAACTTTCCAATGCATTTGAGTGCCAAGAAAACTTGGCAAACCGCTTGCAATTTTAAAAAATGTACAACAAAAAAATGCAGGAAGTTGTGGCTGTGTTGGGATCACACTTCTCACACTGAAAAAAATGTTTCACGCATTTTTTTATTTGCATGGCGTTTCCCTGAAGGTTTCAAAAAAACTTCATGTAGGAGGAGGATTATACATTAAAAATGTTTACTACTATGAAAATGGCTTCAAAGTTCTTTTATTTTTTGTCAAAAAGCATGTTTATCAATTTTCCAAAGTTAAAACAATGTCCCCCTTCCCTTTCGATCACTGGCCACAGCCTGTGGGACCTTAAATTCGAGGTTTTTGTCCAGTGGTGTGAGTGAAGGGGGCCCTGGGACTCTGACACGACACACCATGTAATAAATATAAGCCACTTCTATGTAGCAACACTATTTGTCATGGCTTAAAGCATATAATGGAACAGCAGGATCACGAGACTAAATTTCAACAAAACAAATGTGCATTTTGGTCCCCCTGTAGTTTTAGGGGCCTGATTTTCGGTCTGTCCGTTTTTAAGTGATAATTAATGGCATGCGGTGCACCGTAGACTTGATAGGTTTAAAATGATAGGCTTCGAGGAATAGCCATATATTTATACTGCCTACGTATTTTATATTTTTTATATATCCAATTTTGTGGCAAAGTGTGTGCGCGAAATCATCTATACTTGCTCTGTTGCACAAGAAAAAAACTGCACGAAATGAGTTTTTTCCGAAACCCCAAAAATTGACGTTATGATAGTAGCAATCACTGCTGCAGTTTCCCATAAAAGTCAGGAATGGCTGAAAAAAAAAGCCCTTGAGAGTTGCACAGGACCAGTTGCAATTTGAGCTCTGGTGTCCTTAATTTGATTTAGCCCATAATCGTGCCATACCCACTACTACCATAATATTGCATTGTCTGTACCGTAAACTGCTTGAAAACTGTATACCATCTGTAATTTTCTTGAAAAAACACGAATATTTTATCTGCAACTGAAATAACAAACAAGGTGTAGAATAAATTGAATTTCATAATAGTATTGATTATAATCAGGCAAATATATACATTTTGAACTTTTATTATGAAAACATTTCATTTTTTGTCCACAAAAGGTGTGTTTTTGTGCAACGGAGGAAGAGTTTATTCAATATTTTTTCATCGCTCGCTTGTTACATTAGTATAACTCTGGTCTGTGCCCTTTGAATTGCCCTTGAGAGGCCTCTACCGTGTACTTCTAATTCAGGGGATATCAGCTTCTACTATCGATCTTTACAATGTATTTTTTGCTGCTACTGTTTATTGGCTGATGCCCAATCCACAAAAAATACAACCTCATAATTAATGCACGTGATGCTACTATATAATGATACCTTTGCATCCTCATTGATGCAAGATTTAATCCTTGTTTTCATGTCCTAGATATTCGACTGTCTTTGCAATGTTTTCCATCCAATAATGCATTCAGAGTCCCTAAAGACCCTATTATATATTGCCTTCCATTTGCAGCAGCAGTTGTACTTTTCTTTTTCCAGTCAAGACATTGTGTTTTGTAGCAGCAAAAGAGAAAGGAATAAGGAGAAGAGAAGCATTTGGCTGCTTTGTGTCTTTTGTACAAATGCGAAAAGAGAGGGTCCTTTTAATCTGCAATCAGTGAACAACAATTGGCTTAAAGACTTTTCTCTGCTAAAAGAGTGATTGATAACGTTTTTGCGGATGAATTGGGGCCAGCAACTACTACGTACTACTACTCTATTTAGAAGCAGCAGCAGTGATCAATTATTCCTTGTGTTAACTGCAAACTCCCGGAAAATAAAAACAGAGCGATATTTAATTATTGCAAAGATATAGAGGATGAAATTCCCAACAGACTATTTCCTCGTGCAGCAATTTATTAATAACTAATAAGTTTACATATATACTTAATGCATGTGAGCCATGTATAGTTTATAATAGTATATGTTGCCTACCGTGTGTCTTATGATGCATTAATGCAACGTTGCTTACAGAGGGACTGATAACTTTTTTATGTTAAGCTGCACTAGAAAACGACTACAAACTGAGAGGAGTTTTTTCTTTAAAAAGATGACTATACAGTTGAAAGCAAAAAAAAAAGCCGTTTAGGTTGAAAAATTGCATCACTTTCAAGCATTTTAATGTGGGTTATAAATATTTGAAAGAAACATCAAAAGAATGCTTAAAAATTGACTACTATAAAAATGTGCTTTTTTAGGCTTTTTCCCCAGTACAGTAGTAGTTGTTACGTCCCAAACTTGAAACTGACCTTCATGGAAAGCATTTGTTGTTGAAGACTTATTTTTTCATCAAAATGATGCATTGTGACTGATCACGTGACATCGTGACAAAACCGTTGCAAGGAAAGGGGAAATCAGGGGGGGGGCCGGAAACATAATAAGGATCTAATCTTGGAGCAGGGTCTTGTGTGTCCACGTCCCTCACACACGCCATACACAGAGGGTTAATTAAAAGCGAAGAAAAAACGGATTAAACTCTCAGCACCCACTGCGGATAAAAAAAGCCTTCCTTTTTCATGTGCACATCAAAAAATGTGGGAAAACGAAAAAGAACAGTTTACAGTCGTGATCAAAAGCCTGTCATAGTAAATACTACTTAATAATAGTAGTAGTCTTTTGTCACCACTTAAAAATGCTTTTTTATTTGAGTGACGTCTTCATCTGCTTGTCACAACTGACAAGGACAAATTTCTTGCCTTATTTTTACAACGAAAAAAAGTGTCCATGACTGTAAAACATCATGCAAATAGAAGCTTTTTTAGGAGAAAAAAATACATGATGAAGGGCCATCAAAAAAACATTCCAATCAACTTCTGAAGGCTGTTTCTTTTGTAAATATTGTTTTTGAAGCCTAACGGGTTCTTTGTGCGATATGAATAGAGGTATAAGTTGCGTTTTGCCAGAAAAAAAAAATATATTTGAAAGTTTCTTTAAAAGAAGAGAAATAAAAGTTTCTTTCCCTGCGAAGGATTTTTTATGGAAACTTTCTCTAAAGCCAAAAAAGTGTTGGTTGTGTGTGATCATTTTCTGGGAAAAAGAAGGGGGAGGAAAAGAAAGGGGGTCCAATTTTCCAAAGGTCAAAAAGAGTCAGACATGATTGACACGTGCATCATAAAGGTGTATGCGAAAAATGCAGGAGAAAAGTAGATATGCGTGTAACCATTATTGCCTTGCGATGGATGATGCAAATGTTATTAAATTATATTCTTCTCCTATACAACTATAGTACACGCTTCCTGAGATAAGCCATCAATTATCATTTGTGTGTAGGTGCCACAGTTTCCCGTATTTTTATATATAAAACACAAAATGATTTCTCGAGAGGAAAAAGCCTAATACCCACACAGTTGCCCAGAAAGCGTGCATTGCTGTCATTTGCAATTACTTCATCACTGAATCCACCAAGTTTCTTATTTTTTAAAAGAAAGCAATTATTAAGTAGTTATGTGTAATAAACAACATTATTTACGTATATCAAAAAAAAGTTTTTAAAATGTTTATCATGAATATTTCTAATAAAATGTTTTTTTTTTTCGTGGCATTTTTCACTTCTGTGACTGACTGGGTCACTGTGTGTACTTTAAAAGCAGAAAAAAACAGTATTCTGGCTTTTTTAGTAGCCTTAATCTACTTAACTTTGATATAATTCACTACCATCAGCACCAGTGTCCTTACAAGGTCAGTGTTGAAGCCAGAATCAGTTATAGTAACCCAGAAGGCATACACGTTCCCTTTTGCCGAGAAAAAAATGAATAAATGAAAAAGTCGATCTGTTTTCATTAAGTCTTTATGAAGGATAATGAGTCTTTGGAGGGACTTCATTCTATTATTCTGAATACATGAGCTGTAAAGGACAAATGGACAAAAAGTAAACGAGACACATTGTAAATTACAGACACCCCACAAAAAAGGGATCTTCTTGCAAGTGTTTTGATTCAGTACAACAACCTCTGAAGAAAATGCTGTCTGGCTTTCATTTTTTGTGTTCTCTTTTTTTCGAAGGCCAACAGAAGAAGTGAGGCCACTGCAGGAAAGATACTACAACATTGAAAGCTAATCTAGCAACACCCTCAGCAGAAGAAGCATTGATGCATATCTCAATAACAATTGTCTTCTTTAAGGACATTTTGTACATACATTCAGAGATGAATATAATGTGCCATTGATGTAAGCAGAACGCGAAATGCAATTTCCGTCCTTTCTCTTGCCTCCCAATTTTCTTCGTCTTCCGTTTCCCGAAAAAAAATACTTCATGCAAATGAAAAAACAAAATTGCACATCAAAGGAAGCTTGGCCATTTTCAACCCCGAAGCAAAATTGCTGTTATTTAATTCTTTTATGGTCAGAAAACATTTTAATGATAAATAGCAAGCCACGATTTTTTATGCCCCAAAAAGTTTTTTTTCGAAGTCATGGCAGTATTTGGTGCTACTACTACAACTATACATCTTTATATGCACTGCGGTTACTTACCATAATCAGATTTACTATTGTTAATCAAAAGGATGGATCTACGAAACCTGTCGACTTGGAGTACTACTACTACGTGGGACTTAATCTCAAGTACAGGGTCACCCATTTTTCATTACTAGTACTACGACAACTGGCTTGTCATATGACCACTGCACGCCGTGAAAAAACACCCTGAAATGTTAATGAAAAATATTCACCATTTCCTTTGGCATAATTATGATGTAACAGAACAAATATAGGGCTCATTTATATACACGTAATCATTGCATAATTTTCCAAAAAAAAAATATTGTTACTATTTTTAATATTAAGGTCAAAGTGCTATTTCCCAATTTTTTTGATCGGTAGTAAAAGATTATTTACTACATACTTTTTTTAAGAATGTAACAATATACTTCATACAAAACAAGTATATTTTTTCAAAAAACGTCAAGATCTACGCACAATTTTGTGGCTTTTTCAGTATCTTTAGGTTCTTTGAGTTAACATGGATCAAAAGATTGTGTCATCAAAATGAGTCATTTTTATCCAAACTTTAAAGGATTTTTACACTGTGCAGGCAAGATCGGAAAAGTTGAACCAACGATGCTCTTTTATCAGATGACAACCAATCAGAAGCAAACACTGAGAGTTGAAATGATAAACATGCCACTGCTTCAAGAAAATGGGTTGACCCTGTAATGCTGTTATATCTTTGAAACACTCGGTGTAGCAGCAAAGCCTGGAGGGGGAGGCAGAAAGTTTTTTCCCCTGAAAAATCGAAACAAAAAATAGTTATAATCAGATAAAGTTGTCAGCACAGGCGCTGTACAAGTTTAATTGGGCTCTGCACCATTGTATAGTAGTAGTTTCTGTGGGTCAATGCTTTTCGAGGTACATATACAACTGGACGGTTTTCTGTTCCGACCACATGACCACGGAATGTATGTGTTTTGTGTGCATGTCATCTAATAACACTGCAATTGCTGCATTTGAAGACGTGTGGGATATTTTTTTTTCGGCTCTTTCTTTTTTATGAGTTGAAGAAGCCCAAACCGCACCCAAATGTCATTGTTGTAACTCTTCATTTTCTCGGGCAAACTTTTGTGCAAACTTTCAACTTTTTTTCCAACCAAAATTACGTTTATTGGCATACTTTTTTTCCCGTGGTCAGTCACGTTTTCAAGCTAAGGAGAGATAGTAGCAGAACAACTTTATTTTTTTCTCTCCGGTGAAAATTCCGCAAAAACGCAACCCTCCCATGACACGACAATTATTCAGCAAGTCAATCAACCGTAAAAGGAGACAGGGGGAAAAAGAAATGTTTGCCCAATAAATTGATTTATTCTTCGGCAACGTTTGCTTAACAATTAAATACTCATCTCTCCAACGAGAAAACTATTATACAACAATACAACAAAGACAAGAAAAGTTTTTAGTGTGTTTACTTCTTTGAGAGTTTTGTATATTATTTAAGCTCCTTTTCAAGCAGCTTTCTTCGAAGTTTTTTCTATTATGAAGCGATTAATATTTCGCAGCTTAGGAAAAGCTGCTGCCGCCGGAGAAAATGCGGGAAAGAGCAACACAAACAATGCTAAAAATGAGGATTTTTTTCTCCTCCTCCTCTTGTGCTTCAGCCTTTTTGTGACGGAACATTTCTCGAATGCGCCTGTGAACAGCACTGACAATTACCCCCTTTTGTCCCCCATTGTCGTCGCTTCATTTCATTTATATATACATATTTTTTGTTAAACATTACTACTTGTTCACAGAAAAATAGTCCCGACAGTTTTTTTCGGAGGCTTTGGGAGTTTTTAAACGGGCCAGTTAACGAGTGTTTCGTGCGGTGGATCCCTCGAAGTGGGATTTTTATGATGTTTCACTCCCCGGACGCCGTTTTGTGGGGAAACGCACATTGGTTCGACTATAAAAAAGAGAATATGCGATGCTCAGAACTTCCAGCAGATTTAGCCTTAATGGGAACAAACTACTATACGACGATTGCGACTGCTTTTTTATTTTTACTGCTACTACTTATGTGTCTTTTCTTATCTAAGTATCCCCCTTCTTCTATAACGGCTTTTATCACAATTTCAGAATGATAATTGTGGTTTTGAGGCTATTTTGACATCGAGATGCCATCCAAAATCGTCTCAAGCATCTTCCTGCTCGTCTTCTGTGTATGTGCGACCAGAACCAGCTCAAGCAAACGGGTGGATGAGCTGACAATTGTGTATGAAGGAATTCAATTGGTGAACAATTCCTTGATAAGGGTTTCGGAGGGAAACCCTTTAGTTCTGAATTGTGCGCTAGATGTCGCAACGGTGGGAAGTGGGTCATCAAATCAAGTTACTGCTTTGAGTGAAGCAAGCAAGCAGTTCAAGTGGTTGGACGACAACAACAGAATAATTTCATACAATCAGAAACTCGAATTGCCCAGCATCTACTCAGACACCATCTCCCGTCTAAAAAAATTTGGCTGTGGATTGCAAGGGCCCACAAACACGTTGCCATTGTCGTATGTCATTGTAAAAGTAATGAAACCTCCTTCATTTACCATCACAAGAGTGCCAGCCTTTGGAATTCCAGTCCTGGAAGGTATGACTGTGTTGTTGACCTGTGATATTGATCTTGAAGATGAAGTCGAGAGCCGAGAATCCAACGGCCCAAAATGGATGAAAGACGAAGAACCCTTGAGATCAAATGTCAAGATGGGCACGGTGACTATCATGAGTGTTGGCCTTGATGACATTGGTTGGTATCAGTGCTACACTGACGTCAGGGAGGAGACATTTTCCTCTATCGGTTACTTTTTAAATGTAATTCCCAAGTCGGAGATTGAAATCGAAGATGAAAAAAGTATCGACGAGGCCTTGGAAATTGACGATGATGACGAGCTCGAATCTGAGAAAGAATTGGCACACAGTATTAATGAAGATGATGACATGATGAAGGTCAATCAAGGCCCCAAAAATGTTCAACGGGTAGCCAGTAATGTTGTTTACGAAGACGGAGGTACTGCATCCAATTGTTCTTGTTGTCAACATATCAAAGAAGCGACATCTGGTGGCAAAAGACGACATCACTACCCGCTGTCGTCCCCTCATCAACTATACAAAGAACCAGTGGTAAAACCCCTTAATAATTCCAAAATTGTGCTTCATCATCCCGGGTCAAAATTGACGTTGAGCATGGAGATCTGCTCCAACCCCAAAGCTCATAAAATGTTGTGGATAACGCCAGATTCTCGTGCGATTGGGGCCGGCCAAACGGTCGCTAATTACCAGCACAAAGTTGTGTTAAGCCAAGAGAAAGTCACGTGTGAGCAAGCCCATCTAGACATCAGTTTGAATGACGGTTATTTGGCATCAACCCAAGAGGGAGAATACATACTGATTGCCAAAAATCACCATGGGTTATCGGAAGCACACATCATTATTAGAAATCCGAAAAAGGTCCGCAACTCTTACGCTCAGCGCAAGACAAGTGCATCATCATCCCCTTTGAACCCTTCATTGTCCAACTTTATTTGTCTGTTACTTGTCATAATGTTGAATTAAAAAGGAATTTTTATGAAACTTTCCCATGGCAACGGCATTATTACAAAATAATTGTCTGGAGGTTTAAAAAAACATGTTTACCTCCAAATCCTTTCATCTTCAATTACATGGCTGTTATGACGGTCAAAGCAGCGTGCAATGATGAATCGTTTAACGCGCGCGTGATGACCGCAGCGCGTTACGCGCGCGCGCTACCAATATTAATACAATAGCCATGAAGTGGAAAAAACAGCTTGACCCAGTTGGCAATGTTTCAAGTTTTAGAAACTCCAAATTTAAATTTCACATAAAAAGTGTACATGCAAATCTACTTGGCATACTAATTTTTCATAGCTTATAGAGTGAAGCTCTGTAAAGTGTGGTTCGATTTGCAAGTCACTGACAAGTTGGTAGATGAGGAAACTTTTCAGACGAAAAACAGTTTTGGAATTTCTCATTTTTAAGGAGGTTTATGTGAAAAGACTCACTTGATGGTTAAAAGATAATGTTGATTTAATTCATTGCAGGAGCAAACAATTTTATTGTGATTTTTTTTGTGGTCAACAAATCGAATAACTTCAAACTGTGAATGGCATTGCTTTTGAATCTCAAACGCTTGGCACTTTGTTCTCACACTACGATGATAAAGCAGGTTAAAGCTTTGAAATCAACAAAGCAGCAGGTATGCCGTCATCAAAATGCACGCGCACTCCGGTCAGCGCGCTGAACACTCTTAAAATTTGTAACGGGACTTCCACCTGAAGCCGTAGTTAGTTTTGAATGTCGGAGGAGTGCTGACAATGATTGAAAAAGGGCTTTTCTCCATCTTGCTTTTGGTTGTTGGCAGCCAGGCTCATCTGTCCGGGTTTGAGCAGTTTTATCGGACTCAAGTCAACCCTTTTGCGACTCAAGAGTCGTTGGATCATAACATCAGGATCCAATCTGCTCTGAAGGTCAGTGAGGTCGCTCTTCGTGACAAAGACGGCTGCCTTCGAAGGGCGATGTGCGTCATGGGTACCATACCCGAGGAGGAACTGCCAAAGATGTCGATTGCGGCCGGAGCTGAGAACTTCTTGCACATTCTTCAAAGAATGATCGCAGTCGCAGGCATGACAGGCTTGACCAAGGAAGATTTGCCAAACATGAGACAAATTCTTGCAAGGTTTGTATTTACCGGAGGTTACGCCGTCTTCTGCTACTAGTAGACTAAAACCCCTTAATTCACAGTAACGCAGTTGGAAAATCTGCCGGAGATTTATCTCTTTGCGAGAGTTTGTTCCGATGCCGAGTTTCAGCCAAAGATTTGAGAAAGGAGGCCATGATGGTGTCACGTTCCGATCCGGCAGCGCCACAGACTGGTATCTTCGCCTCCCTTTTCACCCCGATCATGCCCTCTTATCCTCAAAAGGGCAGAAGCACCACCTGCGAAGTCACGGGCTCCTTGTGCCCCGGAATCATTGTCGGGTGCTCACTTTGCGGAATGTTTTCTCCGGGAACTTGTTACGAAACATGCCTCGTTGCCGGTTTCTACTGCGGCTCCACAGGTTACATTTGTTCTTTTGCTGCCACTGACGATGCTGACGAACAAGTCGATGACGAAGACGTTGAAATACCAGATGCTCAAGTGGAAGAAGTAGCGCCTGAGTCGGAAAATCCACAGTCGTCAGAACCAACACGCCCAGATTTCGGTGGATCAGCTGACGTTGGACCTAACACGTTTATCAGCAGTGAGCCAGGAGTCAGCGTTGTTAATATACCACCTACTACTAAATGATCACTGTTCTAAAATTCAAACCGCTGTATGGAGCCTACTAATTTCTCCTTCCAGTTAGGAAAATCGTTCAAATGGCCTCTCTGCCGCTTACATCAAACATTCAAGTTTAAATATATTTCTGCGTAACAATTAATTTTTTTGGGAAATAGCAAACAATATGTAAAAAAAATTATCATATTAACATCAAATTCTCAAACTCTGATGTTTTAAACATAATCTGTCAATGACTTTTTGAGGCATGCAATAAACTGGGTTGATTGGCCTTAACTTTTCCGACTTATTCATTAACGATATTCCCGCCACGCCAAATAATGTGTGAAACGGGTCGGCAATATCTCCCGGGCGGTCAGAAATGCCTCCAGTTTCGTCGTCTTGGCTGGCTAAAATAAACCTCTGTAACTCCTCCGAATCGATCCACGACAACCGACCCAGAACGGACAACGCGCTGACCACCCACCACGAGTAACAGACGTCAGGCATCTTTTCGGGGCGACCGTTTAATCCTCCGGAGGGCAGTTGGCGTTCTGACAGCCACCAGCCGAGTAAATCGGCGTCGACTCGGTGTAACTCGTTTAGTATGGACAGGAAGCCGACACAACAATAGATTTGGCCAGCGTGGCTCTCCGACCCGGGTCTGGTTCCGAATCCGCCGTCAAAGTTCATACAAGAACACACGAATTCCACAGCCTTTTTGACGTCGATCTTGGGTGTTTTCAGGCGACCGATCAAGGACAAAGTTGCCACGGCACAGAATGAAAACCTCGTGTCAATTTCCTTCCATTCGTCCCCAACGAAGCTGCCGTCTTCCTGTTGCAAACTAACCACGTATTCTTCGATTTTGTCCAGGTCAATCATTTCTAGTTTGTCAAAAATTGCGGCAATCTGCACCGCACTCAACGTGTAAAGCAAATGCGGGTCGTGCTGCGGATAAGACCCGAATCCGCCCACTTTCTCGTGCCAGCAACTCATCACAAAGTCCATAATCTCATCCGGGTTCATGCTGTGTTCTGCCTCCATGGTTTCGAGGGCAGTTAAGGCCCAATAAATGCCATTAATTCGAAGAAAATCGGTGACTTCGAAGTCGTATTCCGTTGCTTTGTTTTTGCCGTAATTCACCAGAAAGTCGATGTGTTTTTCGAGCAACAACTCAGTCGGCGCTTCCTTGGGAATGACGGCGTCTTTTTGCGGCATCCCCATCCTGAAACAAGAGTTAGTCATTATGATATAATCTGCTGATGATTCGTTCGACATTCAAAGCGTAAACCGAATGAGAAGGAATTATTTTTTTGTGTTTTTGCAACGTGTGTAACAAGTCAAAAAGGTTGAGAGGTTCCGATGAAGTGGAATCGTCGACACCGCAAGCAACTTCGACCAGGGCATCGTGCTCCGCCTCACTGAAGGTTGGTCTGCCCACCGGCACCAATGGAGTGTCGGCAATAGCGCCGTTGTGTGGAACCGTAACTGTTTCGACGCAGTCCGCCGATTTTTCGATTCCTCCGTCCGCGTGACGACGACGCTTCGCACTTCTGATCCACGGATTCGAGGCCGGAACTCCGACGGCGTGGACGAATTTGGAGTCCATTAGTTTGAATCCTTTTCTGTCCATGAGCAAAGCGGTAATGATGGATCGAACTTGTTGTTCGGCTGCCTGGCAGATCAAACTGACGACCTCTGGGTCAGCTTGTCCGCCTTCCAATCCTTCTTCCCAAGCAGCTACCAAAAGCCTGCCTTGAATGAGGGACGAATCCGGCATCATTCCGTCCTGGACGTCAGCTGAGTAGTTAATTTCACCAACCCCCAAATGGTCTTGATGGAGTTGCTGCTGTTCGTCGAGGTCAGGAACCATTCCGGATAAACTGACGGGCTGAAATTGATGATCAAATGTTGCCCTGTTGGATTTGGACCTTCGTTTGACAGCACCGATCTTGAGCCGATCTTCAGAGCGCGGGGAGGAGGAGGGTGAGCCAATGGCAGCGTTGATGCCGGAAGTGACGGCGACACCCATTGCCACGCCCACCGTCGACGGGGAGGGTTGGAAGGACGCCAAAGTTTGGCATTTGTTGAGGATTGCCAGTAGGAATTCGTTGTGTAGGTGACCGTTCTCAACGGATAGCAATTTCCGGGCTTCAATATCGAATTCTTCTTTCGTAGACTTTTTTCGAAACCAAGACTTCATGTGGCCGAAATAGTCTTTCTGTTTGTCACCAAGAGCAGCGTGCAACTTTCGACGGGCCGAGTTCAGCTCTATGGTCGTTGTAGTCATCATTAAACCTTTGTAAACGTCTCCGGATTCCAGACAGAAATTCACCTGACAATCTCCAAAACAAACTTGTGTCCAGTTGTGTTACTAGTATACTTACTACATGCTAGTACAGTGTCATCGAAACCCTTCAATGCTAGGCATTAAGTAATTGAGGTGATTTTTAATCTTTAAATCACCTCAACTCAAAGTAGAGATGGCTGTGAGCCGCAACTTCTACCGATTTTTCTTACAATCCCCCGTCCATAACATTAACACAATACAACTCTTATCGTTTCGTAAATATTTTTTGTTGCGGACGCCATATCTGCTGCTTGCCTTAAAGAAGTTTGATTGGAATCAGGTTTGGAGACAACGACCGTCTTCTGGACCGTCTTACCTGTGAATGGCAGGTCTATTCAAAAACCCATCACAGACCGTTGGTTATTGGAAGTTGTTCAAGAGGTAAACGCATAGCAACCTTGGGATATAAAGTTCCTCTCTAAGCATTTCTGTTTTTGTAGGCATTGCATGACAGTGATCGCACCAGTGGCTGTCTCCTACGCGATCTACGCCGATTATACCAACACTCAAGAGTTCAAGAAGAAGAAAGCCGATCTTGACAAGATCCTGACAGAGCAGTAAACACATTAAAATGGGAGTCAATCCAAGAAACTTGAAGTATTCCCCTCGCATGCCAGCCTATGTGAGCCTTCCAATAGTTCTGGGAGCACTAGGGATTGCAATAGTGGCAGATCAAAAATTTCTCAGCATGGAAGCTCACAGAATGACCCGTTTTAGG
Organism: Sabellastarte sp. h YS-2021; assembly: GCA_964017235.1. Lineage (NCBI taxonomy): Eukaryota > Metazoa > Annelida > Polychaeta > Sabellida > Sabellidae > Sabellastarte > Sabellastarte sp. h YS-2021. The sequence goes on from CAXHLB010000371.1 coordinate 46,422, forward strand.
GACAAGAGCGCCATGTATGGCAAACAATTGGGTCCTGACGACAATCCGTCTTGGGGACCTAAAGGTGATTACCCCGACAAGTACAGGCTCCATAAATGAACGTTTGAAGCTCATAGTCAATGTTTAATCCGAAATATAACTATTTTCATTCTGTATTTTTTGGTTTTTCCAAGACATGTAGCGGTTGGAGACTGTAGTCGATGCAGTCGACCTTTTCAAAGACTGCGGCGTCCTTCACTGAGCTGTAGATCTGATCCCAGTTTGCAAACAGGTGCGGGAGCATGATGGGCCCGTAGAACCTATGAGCGTTGAAACAAACCGTGTCTTTACCTGCCGGAACACCGACGATAGCCCTGGCTCCGGCTTCAGGATACACCACGCTCTTGCCATGGTGATTAGATCGCCCCAGGGATTCAGTTGATCTCCATATCTGGCCAAACCGCTGTGTTCAATCGATGAGAAGGAGATCATGCCATCATAAGTGGGAGCAGTGCCATTTAACACCATTTCCCTCAGCTGCATCGGGGTCAAAGCTGTAACTTGGGGGTGGTTGGTGTTGATTGTGTTGTAATCAAAGGCTGTTACGTGCTGAGCGCCGGCCAGCAACAGAAGGACCTCAATCCAAGGTTTCTCGGATCCAATCACAAGT
>CAXHLB010000372.1:0-24623 GCA_964017235.1 Sabellastarte sp. h YS-2021
AAGGGGTGTTTTGAGCTGATTTTCTTGTTGATGGTACCCTCGCTACATGCACTCCCAATACATGTATTTTGAGCTTGGTATGTATTTCTTAATGAATACACTACTTATTTCTCTTTTAGTGGTGCCCACTCTCGCCAAAAATATGGTTTACAGCCTCACTTCTGCCTTATTGGTCAAAATATGAGCAAATCTTAAGGCACCCCCCAGAAGGCGAATTACAGGCCTCCTGGGGCCCATATACCACACCAGTAGTCACTGCTATACTGGATGTAATTCTAAAACCTATGCAGTCAGATTTAGTGGGTTACAGACTATTTTCTTGCCAAATTTCAGAATTATAGACCAACATTTACTACTCATTTGGGCTGATTTACATGTATTTTACACCATTTTAACAGCAATATTCGGGTTAAGTAATTTGTGTTCAGACATGTAATGCTCCAAATGTGCCTAAAATGTCCTCATTTCTGATCAAAACATGTCTGAAATTCCATAAGTGCTCCAGATTGACCACAATATGATATACCTGAAATTACCCCTCATGAGGGGGGGCAGACCAGGTCCACACCCCGAAAAACTGAAATTCCAAATATGGCCCTCGAGTTTGTCAGACAAATGCAGTTTAATTCTATGGTGGAAACTGAGTTTCCTGTGAAAATCTGAACCAGATCCAACCCATTTAAGGGGTGTTTTGAGCTGATTTTCTTGTTGATGGTACCCTCGCTACATGCACTCCCAATACATGTATTTTGAGCTTGGTATGTATTTCTTAATGAATACACTACTTATTTCTCTTTTAGTGGTGCCCACTCTCGCCAAAAATATGGTTTACAGCCTCACTTCTGCCTTATTGGTCAAAATATGAGCAAATCTTAAGGCACCCCCCAGAAGGCGAATTACAGGCCTCCTGGGGCCCATATACCACACCAGTAGTCACTGCTATACTGGATGTAATTCTAAAACCTATGCAGTCAGATTTAGTGGGTTACAGACTATTTTCTTGCCAAATTTCAGAATTATAGACCAACATTTACTACTCATTTGGGCTGATTTACATGTATTTTACACCATTTTAACAGCAATATTCGGGTTAAGTAATTTGTGTTCAGACATGTAATGCTCCAAATGTGCCTAAAATGTCCTCATTTCTGATCAAAACATGTCTGAAATTCCATAAGTGCTCCAGATTGACCACAATATGATATACCTGAAATTACCCCTCATGAGGGGGGGCAGACCAGGTCCACACCCCGAAAAACTGAAATTCCAAATATGGCCCTCGAGTTTGTCAGACAAATGCAGTTTAATTCTATGGTGGAAACTGAGTTTCCTGTGAAAATCTGAACCAGATCCAACCCATTTAAGGGGTGTTTTGAGCTGATTTTCTTGTTGATGGTACCCTCGCTACATGCACTCCCAATACATGTATTTTGAGCTTGGTATGTATTTCTTAATGAATACACTACTTATTTCTCTTTTAGTGGTGCCCACTCTCGCCAAAAATATGGTTTACAGCCTCACTTCTGCCTTATTGGTCAAAATATGAGCAAATCTTAAGGCACCCCCCAGAAGGCGAATTACAGGCCTCCTGGGGCCCATATACCACACCAGTAGTCACTGCTATACTGGATGTAATTCTAAAACCTATGCAGTCAGATTTAGTGGGTTACAGACTATTTTCTTGCCAAATTTCAGAATTATAGACCAACATTTACTACTCATTTGGGCTGATTTACATGTATTTTACACCATTTTAACAGCAATATTCGGGTTAAGTAATTTGTGTTCAGACATGTAATGCTCCAAATGTGCCTAAAATGTCCTCATTTCTGATCAAAACATGTCTGAAATTCCATAAGTGCTCCAGATTGACCACAATATGATATACCTGAAATTACCCCTCATGAGGGGGGGCAGACCAGGTCCACACCCCGAAAAACTGAAATTCCAAATATGGCCCTCGAGTTTGTCAGACAAATGCAGTTTAATTCTATGGTGGAAACTGAGTTTCCTGTGAAAATCTGAACCAGATCCAACCCATTTAAGGGGTGTTTTGAGCTGATTTTCTTGTTGATGGTACCCTCGCTACATGCACTCCCAATACATGTATTTTGAGCTTGGTATGTATTTCTTAATGAATACACTACTTATTTCTCTTTTAGTGGTGCCCACTCTCGCCAAAAATATGGTTTACAGCCTCACTTCTGCCTTATTGGTCAAAATATGAGCAAATCTTAAGGCACCCCCCAGAAGGCGAATTACAGGCCTCCTGGGGCCCATATACCACACCAGTAGTCACTGCTATACTGGATGTAATTCTAAAACCTATGCAGTCAGATTTAGTGGGTTACAGACTATTTTCTTGCCAAATTTCAGAATTATAGACCAACATTTACTACTCATTTGGGCTGATTTACATGTATTTTACACCATTTTAACAGCAATATTCGGGTTAAGTAATTTGTGTTCAGACATGTAATGCTCCAAATGTGCCTAAAATGTCCTCATTTCTGATCAAAACATGTCTGAAATTCCATAAGTGCTCCAGATTGACCACAATATGATATACCTGAAATTACCCCTCATGAGGGGGGGCAGACCAGGTCCACACCCCGAAAAACTGAAATTCCAAATATGGCCCTCGAGTTTGTCAGACAAATGCAGTTTAATTCTATGGTGGAAACTGAGTTTCCTGTGAAAATCTGAACCAGATCCAACCCATTTAAGGGGTGTTTTGAGCTGATTTTCTTGTTGATGGTACCCTCGCTACATGCACTCCCAATACATGTATTTTGAGCTTGGTATGTATTTCTTAATGAATACACTACTTATTTCTCTTTTAGTGGTGCCCACTCTCGCCAAAAATATGGTTTACAGCCTCACTTCTGCCTTATTGGTCAAAATATGAGCAAATCTTAAGGCACCCCCCAGAAGGCGAATTACAGGCCTCCTGGGGCCCATATACCACACCAGTAGTCACTGCTATACTGGATGTAATTCTAAAACCTATGCAGTCAGATTTAGTGGGTTACAGACTATTTTCTTGCCAAATTTCAGAATTATAGACCAACATTTACTACTCATTTGGGCTGATTTACATGTATTTTACACCATTTTAACAGCAATATTCGGGTTAAGTAATTTGTGTTCAGACATGTAATGCTCCAAATGTGCCTAAAATGTCCTCATTTCTGATCAAAACATGTCTGAAATTCCATAAGTGCTCCAGATTGACCACAATATGATATACCTGAAATTACCCCTCATGAGGGGGGGCAGACCAGGTCCACACCCCGAAAAACTGAAATTCCAAATATGGCCCTCGAGTTTGTCAGACAAATGCAGTTTAATTCTATGGTGGAAACTGAGTTTCCTGTGAAAATCTGAACCAGATCCAACCCATTTAAGGGGTGTTTTGAGCTGATTTTCTTGTTGATGGTACCCTCGCTACATGCACTCCCAATACATGTATTTTGAGCTTGGTATGTATTTCTTAATGAATACACTACTTATTTCTCTTTTAGTGGTGCCCACTCTCGCCAAAAATATGGTTTACAGCCTCACTTCTGCCTTATTGGTCAAAATATGAGCAAATCTTAAGGCACCCCCCAGAAGGCGAATTACAGGCCTCCTGGGGCCCATATACCACACCAGTAGTCACTGCTATACTGGATGTAATTCTAAAACCTATGCAGTCAGATTTAGTGGGTTACAGACTATTTTCTTGCCAAATTTCAGAATTATAGACCAACATTTACTACTCATTTGGGCTGATTTACATGTATTTTACACCATTTTAACAGCAATATTCGGGTTAAGTAATTTGTGTTCAGACATGTAATGCTCCAAATGTGCCTAAAATGTCCTCATTTCTGATCAAAACATGTCTGAAATTCCATAAGTGCTCCAGATTGACCACAATATGATATACCTGAAATTACCCCTCATGAGGGGGGGGCAGACCAGGTCCACACCCCGAAAAACTGAAATTCCAAATATGGCCCTCGAGTTTGTCAGACAAATGCAGTTTAATTCTATGGTGGAAACTGAGTTTCCTGTGAAAATCTGAACCAGATCCAACCCATTTAAGGGGTGTTTTGAGCTGATTTTCTTGTTGATGGTACCCTCGCTACATGCACTCCCAATACATGTATTTTGAGCTTGGTATGTATTTCTTAATGAATACACTACTTATTTCTCTTTTAGTGGTGCCCACTCTCGCCAAAAATATGGTTTACAGCCTCACTTCTGCCTTATTGGTCAAAATATGAGCAAATCTTAAGGCACCCCCCAGAAGGCGAATTACAGGCCTCCTGGGGCCCATATACCACACCAGTAGTCACTGCTATACTGGATGTAATTCTAAAACCTATGCAGTCAGATTTAGTGGGTTACAGACTATTTTCTTGCCAAATTTCAGAATTATAGACCAACATTTACTACTCATTTGGGCTGATTTACATGTATTTTACACCATTTTAACAGCAATATTCGGGTTAAGTAATTTGTGTTCAGACATGTAATGCTCCAAATGTGCCTAAAATGTCCTCATTTCTGATCAAAACATGTCTGAAATTCCATAAGTGCTCCAGATTGACCACAATATGATATACCTGAAATTACCCCTCATGAGGGGGGGCAGACCAGGTCCACACCCCGAAAAACTGAAATTCCAAATATGGCCCTCGAGTTTGTCAGACAAATGCAGTTTAATTCTATGGTGGAAACTGAGTTTCCTGTGAAAATCTGAACCAGATCCAACCCATTTAAGGGGTGTTTTGAGCTGATTTTCTTGTTGATGGTACCCTCGCTACATGCACTCCCAATACATGTATTTTGAGCTTGGTATGTATTTCTTAATGAATACACTACTTATTTCTCTTTTAGTGGTGCCCACTCTCGCCAAAAATATGGTTTACAGCCTCACTTCTGCCTTATTGGTCAAAATATGAGCAAATCTTAAGGCACCCCCCAGAAGGCGAATTACAGGCCTCCTGGGGCCCATATACCACACCAGTAGTCACTGCTATACTGGATGTAATTCTAAAACCTATGCAGTCAGATTTAGTGGGTTACAGACTATTTTCTTGCCAAATTTCAGAATTATAGACCAACATTTACTACTCATTTGGGCTGATTTACATGTATTTTACACCATTTTAACAGCAATATTCGGGTTAAGTAATTTGTGTTCAGACATGTAATGCTCCAAATGTGCCTAAAATGTCCTCATTTCTGATCAAAACATGTCTGAAATTCCATAAGTGCTCCAGATTGACCACAATATGATATACCTGAAATTACCCCTCATGAGGGGGGGGGGCAGACCAGGTCCACACCCCGAAAAACTGAAATTCCAAATATGGCCCTCGAGTTTGTCAGACAAATGCAGTTTAATTCTATGGTGGAAACTGAGTTTCCTGTGAAAATCTGAACCAGATCCAACCCATTTAAGGGGTGTTTTGAGCTGATTTTCTTGTTGATGGTACCCTCGCTACATGCACTCCCAATACATGTATTTTGAGCTTGGTATGTATTTCTTAATGAATACACTACTTATTTCTCTTTTAGTGGTGCCACTCTCGCCAAAAATATGGTTTACAGCCTCACTTCTGCCTTATTGGTCAAAATATGAGCAAATCTTAAGGCACCCCCCAGAAGGCGAATTACAGGCCTCCTGGGGCCCATATACCACACCAGTAGTCACTGCTATACTGGATGTAATTCTAAAACCTATGCAGTCAGATTTAGTGGGTTACAGACTATTTTCTTGCCAAATTTCAGAATTATAGACCAACATTTACTACTCATTTGGGCTGATTTACATGTATTTTACACCATTTTAACAGCAATATTCGGGTTAAGTAATTTGTGTTCAGACATGTAATGCTCCAAATGTGCCTAAAATGTCCTCATTTCTGATCAAAACATGTCTGAAATTCCATAAGTGCTCCAGATTGACCACAATATGATATACCTGAAATTACCCCTCATGAGGGGGGGCAGACCAGGTCCACACCCCGAAAAACTGAAATTCCAAATATGGCCCTCGAGTTTGTCAGACAAATGCAGTTTAATTCTATGGTGGAAACTGAGTTTCCTGTGAAAATCTGAACCAGATCCAACCCATTTAAGGGGTGTTTTGAGCTGATTTTCTTGTTGATGGTACCCTCGCTACATGCACTCCCAATACATGTATTTTGAGCTTGGTATGTATTTCTTAATGAATACACTACTTATTTCTCTTTTAGTGGTGCCCACTCTCGCCAAAAATATGGTTTACAGCCTCACTTCTGCCTTATTGGTCAAAATATGAGCAAATCTTAAGGCACCCCCCAGAAGGCGAATTACAGGCCTCCTGGGGCCCATATACCACACCAGTAGTCACTGCTATACTGGATGTAATTCTAAAACCTATGCAGTCAGATTTAGTGGGTTACAGACTATTTTCTTGCCAAATTTCAGAATTATAGACCAACATTTACTACTCATTTGGGCTGATTTACATGTATTTTACACCATTTTAACAGCAATATTCGGGTTAAGTAATTTGTGTTCAGACATGTAATGCTCCAAATGTGCCTAAAATGTCCTCATTTCTGATCAAAACATGTCTGAAATTCCATAAGTGCTCCAGATTGACCACAATATGATATACCTGAAATTACCCCTCATGAGGGGGGGGGCAGACCAGGTCCACACCCCGAAAAACTGAAATTCCAAATATGGCCCTCGAGTTTGTCAGACAAATGCAGTTTAATTCTATGGTGGAAACTGAGTTTCCTGTGAAAATCTGAACCAGATCCAACCCATTTAAGGGGTGTTTTGAGCTGATTTTCTTGTTGATGGTACCCTCGCTACATGCACTCCCAATACATGTATTTTGAGCTTGGTATGTATTTCTTAATGAATACACTACTTATTTCTCTTTTAGTGGTGCCCACTCTCGCCAAAAATATGGTTTACAGCCTCACTTCTGCCTTATTGGTCAAAATATGAGCAAATCTTAAGGCACCCCCCAGAAGGCGAATTACAGGCCTCCTGGGGCCCATATACCACACCAGTAGTCACTGCTATACTGGATGTAATTCTAAAACCTATGCAGTCAGATTTAGTGGGTTACAGACTATTTTCTTGCCAAATTTCAGAATTATAGACCAACATTTACTACTCATTTGGGCTGATTTACATGTATTTTACACCATTTTAACAGCAATATTCGGGTTAAGTAATTTGTGTTCAGACATGTAATGCTCCAAATGTGCCTAAAATGTCCTCATTTCTGATCAAAACATGTCTGAAATTCCATAAGTGCTCCAGATTGACCACAATATGATATACCTGAAATTACCCCTCATGAGGGGGGGCAGACCAGGTCCACACCCCGAAAAAACTGAAATTCCAAATATGGCCCTCGAGTTTGTCAGACAAATGCAGTTTAATTCTATGGTGGAAACTGAGTTTCCTGTGAAAATCTGAACCAGATCCAACCCATTTAAGGGGTGTTTTGAGCTGATTTTCTTGTTGATGGTACCCTCGCTACATGCACTCCCAATACATGTATTTTGAGCTTGGTATGTATTTCTTAATGAATACACTACTTATTTCTCTTTTAGTGGTGCCCACTCTCGCCAAAAATATGGTTTACAGCCTCACTTCTGCCTTATAGGTCAAAATATGAGCAAATCTTAAGGCACCCCCCAGAAGGCGAATTACAGGCCTCCTGGGGCCCATATACCACACCAGTAGTCACTGCTATACTGGATGTAATTCTAAAACCTATGCAGTCAGATTTAGTGGGTTACAGACTATTTTCTTGCCAAATTTCAGAATTATAGACCAACATTTACTACTCATTTGGGCTGATTTACATGTATTTTACACCATTTTAACAGCAATATTCGGGTTAAGTAATTTGTGTTCAGACATGTAATGCTCCAAATGTGCCTAAAATGTCCTCATTTCTGATCAAAACATGTCTGAAATTCCATAAGTGCTCCAGATTGACCACAATATGATATACCTGAAATTACCCCTCATGAGGGGGGGCAGACCAGGTCCACACCCCGAAAAACTGAAATTCCAAATATGGCCCTCGAGTTTGTCAGACAAATGCAGTTTAATTCTATGGTGGAAACTGAGTTTCCTGTGAAAATCTGAACCAGATCCAACCCATTTAAGGGGTGTTTTGAGCTGATTTTCTTGTTGATGGTACCCTCGCTACATGCACTCCCAATACATGTATTTTGAGCTTGGTATGTATTTCTTAATGAATACACTACTTATTTCTCTTTAAGTGGTGCCCACTCTCGCCAAAAATATGGTTTACAGCCTCACTTCTGCCTTATTGGTCAAAATATGAGCAAATCTTAAGGCACCCCCCAGAAGGCGAATTACAGGCCTCCTGGGGCCCATATACCACACCAGTAGTCACTGCTATACTGGATGTAATTCTAAAACCTATGCAGTCAGATTTAGTGGGTTACAGACTATTTTCTTGCCAAATTTCAGAATTATAGACCAACATTTACTACTCATTTGGGCTGATTTACATGTATTTTACACCATTTTAACAGCAATATTCGGGTTAAGTAATTTGTGTTCAGACATGTAATGCTCCAAATGTGCCTAAAATGTCCTCATTTCTGATCAAAACATGTCTGAAATTCCATAAGTGCTCCAGATTGACCACAATATGATATACCTGAAATTACCCCTCATGAGGGGGGGCAGACCAGGTCCACACCCCGAAAAACTGAAATTCCAAATATGGCCCTCGAGTTTGTCAGACAAATGCAGTTTAATTCTATGGTGGAAACTGAGTTTCCTGTGAAAATCTGAACCAGATCCAACCCATTTAAGGGGTGTTTTGAGCTGATTTTCTTGTTGATGGTACCCTCGCTACATGCACTCCCAATACATGTATTTTGAGCTTGGTATGTATTTCTTAATGAATACACTACTTATTTCTCTTTTAGTGGTGCCCACTCTCGCCAAAAATATGGTTTACAGCCTCACTTCTGCCTTATTGGTCAAAATATGAGCAAATCTTAAGGCACCCCCCAGAAGGCGAATTACAGGCCTCCTGGGGCCCATATACCACACCAGTAGTCACTGCTATACTGGATGTAATTCTAAAACCTATGCAGTCAGATTTAGTGGGTTACAGACTATTTTCTTGCCAAATTTCAGAATTATAGACCAACATTTACTACTCATTTGGGCTGATTTACATGTATTTTACACCATTTTAACAGCAATATTCGGGTTAAGTAATTTGTGTTCAGACATGTAATGCTCCAAATGTGCCTAAAATGTCCTCATTTCTGATCAAAACATGTCTGAAATTCCATAAGTGCTCCAGATTGACCACAATATGATATACCTGAAATTACCCCTCATGAGGGGGGGCAGACCAGGTCCACACCCCGAAAAACTGAAATTCCAAATATGGCCCTCGAGTTTGTCAGACAAATGCAGTTTAATTCTATGGTGGAAACTGAGTTTCCTGTGAAAATCTGAACCAGATCCAACCCATTTAAGGGGTGTTTTGAGCTGATTTTCTTGTTGATGGTACCCTCGCTACATGCACTCCCAATACATGTATTTTGAGCTTGGTATGTATTTCTTAATGAATACACTACTTATTTCTCTTTTAGTGGTGCCCACTCTCGCCAAAAATATGGTTTACAGCCTCACTTCTGCCTTATTGGTCAAAATATGAGCAAATCTTAAGGCACCCCCCAGAAGGCGAATTACAGGCCTCCTGGGGCCCATATACCACACCAGTAGTCACTGCTATACTGGATGTAATTCTAAAACCTATGCAGTCAGATTTAGTGGGTTACAGACTATTTTCTTGCCAAATTTCAGAATTATAGACCAACATTTACTACTCATTTGGGCTGATTTACATGTATTTTACACCATTTTAACAGCAATATTCGGGTTAAGTAATTTGTGTTCAGACATGTAATGCTCCAAATGTGCCTAAAATGTCCTCATTTCTGATCAAAACATGTCTGAAATTCCATAAGTGCTCCAGATTGACCACAATATGATATACCTGAAATTACCCCTCATGAGGGGGGGCAGACCAGGTCCACACCCCGAAAAACTGAAATTCCAAATATGGCCCTCGAGTTTGTCAGACAAATGCAGTTTAATTCTATGGTGGAAACTGAGTTTCCTGTGAAAATCTGAACCAGATCCAACCCATTTAAGGGGTGTTTTGAGCTGATTTTCTTGTTGATGGTACCCTCGCTACATGCACTCCCAATACATGTATTTTGAGCTTGGTATGTATTTCTTAATGAATACACTACTTATTTCTCTTTTAGTGGTGCCCACTCTCGCCAAAAATATGGTTTACAGCCTCACTTCTGCCTTATTGGTCAAAATATGAGCAAATCTTAAGGCACCCCCCAGAAGGCGAATTACAGGCCTCCTGGGGCCCATATACCACACCAGTAGTCACTGCTATACTGGATGTAATTCTAAAACCTATGCAGTCAGATTTAGTGGGTTACAGACTATTTTCTTGCCAAATTTCAGAATTATAGACCAACATTTACTACTCATTTGGGCTGATTTACATGTATTTTACACCATTTTAACAGCAATATTCGGGTTAAGTAATTTGTGTTCAGACATGTAATGCTCCAAATGTGCCTAAAATGTCCTCATTTCTGATCAAAACATGTCTGAAATTCCATAAGTGCTCCAGATTGACCACAATATGATATACCTGAAATTACCCCTCATGAGGGGGGGCAGACCAGGTCCACACCCCGAAAAACTGAAATTCCAAATATGGCCCTCGAGTTTGTCAGACAAATGCAGTTTAATTCTATGGTGGAAACTGAGTTTCCTGTGAAAATCTGAACCAGATCCAACCCATTTAAGGGGTGTTTTGAGCTGATTTTCTTGTTGATGGTACCCTCGCTACATGCACTCCCAATACATGTATTTTGAGCTTGGTATGTATTTCTTAATGAATACACTACTTATTTCTCTTTTAGTGGTGCCCACTCTCGCCAAAAATATGGTTTACAGCCTCACTTCTGCCTTATTGGTCAAAATATGAGCAAATCTTAAGGCACCCCCCAGAAGGCGAATTACAGGCCTCCTGGGGCCCATATACCACACCAGTAGTCACTGCTATACTGGATGTAATTCTAAAACCTATGCAGTCAGATTTAGTGGGTTACAGACTATTTTCTTGCCAAATTTCAGAATTATAGACCAACATTTACTACTCATTTGGGCTGATTTACATGTATTTTACACCATTTTAACAGCAATATTCGGGTTAAGTAATTTGTGTTCAGACATGTAATGCTCCAAATGTGCCTAAAATGTCCTCATTTCTGATCAAAACATGTCTGAAATTCCATAAGTGCTCCAGATTGACCACAATATGATATACCTGAAATTACCCCTCATGAGGGGGGGCAGACCAGGTCCACACCCCGAAAAACTGAAATTCCAAATATGGCCCTCGAGTTTGTCAGACAAATGCAGTTTAATTCTATGGTGGAAACTGAGTTTCCTGTGAAAATCTGAACCAGATCCAACCCATTTAAGGGGTGTTTTGAGCTGATTTTCTTGTTGATGGTACCCTCGCTACATGCACTCCCAATACATGTATTTTGAGCTTGGTATGTATTTCTTAATGAATACACTACTTATTTCTCTTTTAGTGGTGCCCACTCTCGCCAAAAATATGGTTTACAGCCTCACTTCTGCCTTATAGGTCAAAATATGAGCAAATCTTAAGGCACCCCCCAGAAGGCGAATTACAGGCCTCCTGGGGCCCATATACCACACCAGTAGTCACTGCTATACTGGATGTAATTCTAAAACCTATGCAGTCAGATTTAGTGGGTTACAGACTATTTTCTTGCCAAATTTCAGAATTATAGACCAACATTTACTACTCATTTGGGCTGATTTACATGTATTTTACACCATTTTAACAGCAATATTCGGGTTAAGTAATTTGTGTTCAGACATGTAATGCTCCAAATGTGCCTAAAATGTCCTCATTTCTGATCAAAACATGTCTGAAATTCCATAAGTGCTCCAGATTGACCACAATATGATATACCTGAAATTACCCCTCATGAGGGGGGGCAGACCAGGTCCACACCCCGAAAAACTGAAATTCCAAATATGGCCCTCGAGTTTGTCAGACAAATGCAGTTTAATTCTATGGTGGAAACTGAGTTTCCTGTGAAAATCTGAACCAGATCCAACCCATTTAAGGGGTGTTTTGAGCTGATTTTCTTGTTGATGGTACCCTCGCTACATGCACTCCCAATACATGTATTTTGAGCTTGGTATGTATTTCTTAATGAATACACTACTTATTTCTCTTTAAGTGGTGCCCACTCTCGCCAAAAATATGGTTTACAGCCTCACTTCTGCCTTATTGGTCAAAATATGAGCAAATCTTAAGGCACCCCCCAGAAGGCGAATTACAGGCCTCCTGGGGCCCATATACCACACCAGTAGTCACTGCTATACTGGATGTAATTCTAAAACCTATGCAGTCAGATTTAGTGGGTTACAGACTATTTTCTTGCCAAATTTCAGAATTATAGACCAACATTTACTACTCATTTGGGCTGATTTACATGTATTTTACACCATTTTAACAGCAATATTCGGGTTAAGTAATTTGTGTTCAGACATGTAATGCTCCAAATGTGCCTAAAATGTCCTCATTTCTGATCAAAACATGTCTGAAATTCCATAAGTGCTCCAGATTGACCACAATATGATATACCTGAAATTACCCCTCATGAGGGGGGGCAGACCAGGTCCACACCCCGAAAAACTGAAATTCCAAATATGGCCCTCGAGTTTGTCAGACAAATGCAGTTTAATTCTATGGTGGAAACTGAGTTTCCTGTGAAAATCTGAACCAGATCCAACCCATTTAAGGGGTGTTTTGAGCTGATTTTCTTGTTGATGGTACCCTCGCTACATGCACTCCCAATACATGTATTTTGAGCTTGGTATGTATTTCTTAATGAATACACTACTTATTTCTCTTTTAGTGGTGCCCACTCTCGCCAAAAATATGGTTTACAGCCTCACTTCTGCCTTATTGGTCAAAATATGAGCAAATCTTAAGGCACCCCCCAGAAGGCGAATTACAGGCCTCCTGGGGCCCATATACCACACCAGTAGTCACTGCTATACTGGATGTAATTCTAAAACCTATGCAGTCAGATTTAGTGGGTTACAGACTATTTTCTTGCCAAATTTCAGAATTATAGACCAACATTTACTACTCATTTGGGCTGATTTACATGTATTTTACACCATTTTAACAGCAATATTCGGGTTAAGTAATTTGTGTTCAGACATGTAATGCTCCAAATGTGCCTAAAATGTCCTCATTTCTGATCAAAACATGTCTGAAATTCCATAAGTGCTCCAGATTGACCACAATATGATATACCTGAAATTACCCCTCATGAGGGGGGGCAGACCAGGTCCACACCCCGAAAAACTGAAATTCCAAATATGGCCCTCGAGTTTGTCAGACAAATGCAGTTTAATTCTATGGTGGAAACTGAGTTTCCTGTGAAAATCTGAACCAGATCCAACCCATTTAAGGGGTGTTTTGAGCTGATTTTCTTGTTGATGGTACCCTCGCTACATGCACTCCCAATACATGTATTTTGAGCTTGGTATGTATTTCTTAATGAATACACTACTTATTTCTCTTTTAGTGGTGCCCACTCTCGCCAAAAATATGGTTTACAGCCTCACTTCTGCCTTATTGGTCAAAATATGAGCAAATCTTAAGGCACCCCCCAGAAGGCGAATTACAGGCCTCCTGGGGCCCATATACCACACCAGTAGTCACTGCTATACTGGATGTAATTCTAAAACCTATGCAGTCAGATTTAGTGGGTTACAGACTATTTTCTTGCCAAATTTCAGAATTATAGACCAACATTTACTACTCATTTGGGCTGATTTACATGTATTTTACACCATTTTAACAGCAATATTCGGGTTAAGTAATTTGTGTTCAGACATGTAATGCTCCAAATGTGCCTAAAATGTCCTCATTTCTGATCAAAACATGTCTGAAATTCCATAAGTGCTCCAGATTGACCACAATATGATATACCTGAAATTACCCCTCATGAGGGGGGGCAGACCAGGTCCACACCCCGAAAAACTGAAATTCCAAATATGGCCCTCGAGTTTGTCAGACAAATGCAGTTTAATTCTATGGTGGAAACTGAGTTTCCTGTGAAAATCTGAACCAGATCCAACCCATTTAAGGGGTGTTTTGAGCTGATTTTCTTGTTGATGGTACCCTCGCTACATGCACTCCCAATACATGTATTTTGAGCTTGGTATGTATTTCTTAATGAATACACTACTTATTTCTCTTTTAGTGGTGCCCACTCTCGCCAAAAATATGGTTTACAGCCTCACTTCTGCCTTATTGGTCAAAATATGAGCAAATCTTAAGGCACCCCCCAGAAGGCGAATTACAGGCCTCCTGGGGCCCATATACCACACCAGTAGTCACTGCTATACTGGATGTAATTCTAAAACCTATGCAGTCAGATTTAGTGGGTTACAGACTATTTTCTTGCCAAATTTCAGAATTATAGACCAACATTTACTACTCATTTGGGCTGATTTACATGTATTTTACACCATTTTAACAGCAATATTCGGGTTAAGTAATTTGTGTTCAGACATGTAATGCTCCAAATGTGCCTAAAATGTCCTCATTTCTGATCAAAACATGTCTGAAATTCCATAAGTGCTCCAGATTGACCACAATATGATATACCTGAAATTACCCCTCATGAGGGGGGGCAGACCAGGTCCACACCCCGAAAAACTGAAATTCCAAATATGGCCCTCGAGTTTGTCAGACAAATGCAGTTTAATTCTATGGTGGAAACTGAGTTTCCTGTGAAAATCTGAACCAGATCCAACCCATTTAAGGGGTGTTTTGAGCTGATTTTCTTGTTGATGGTACCCTCGCTACATGCACTCCCAATACATGTATTTTGAGCTTGGTATGTATTTCTTAATGAATACACTACTTATTTCTCTTTTAGTGGTGCCCACTCTCGCCAAAAATATGGTTTACAGCCTCACTTCTGCCTTATTGGTCAAAATATGAGCAAATCTTAAGGCACCCCCCAGAAGGCGAATTACAGGCCTCCTGGGGCCCATATACCACACCAGTAGTCACTGCTATACTGGATGTAATTCTAAAACCTATGCAGTCAGATTTAGTGGGTTACAGACTATTTTCTTGCCAAATTTCAGAATTATAGACCAACATTTACTACTCATTTGGGCTGATTTACATGTATTTTACACCATTTTAACAGCAATATTCGGGTTAAGTAATTTGTGTTCAGACATGTAATGCTCCAAATGTGCCTAAAATGTCCTCATTTCTGATCAAAACATGTCTGAAATTCCATAAGTGCTCCAGATTGACCACAATATGATATACCTGAAATTACCCCTCATGAGGGGGGGCAGACCAGGTCCACACCCCGAAAAACTGAAATTCCAAATATGGCCCTCGAGTTTGTCAGACAAATGCAGTTTAATTCTATGGTGGAAACTGAGTTTCCTGTGAAAATCTGAACCAGATCCAACCCATTTAAGGGGTGTTTTGAGCTGATTTTCTTGTTGATGGTACCCTCGCTACATGCACTCCCAATACATGTATTTTGAGCTTGGTATGTATTTCTTAATGAATACACTACTTATTTCTCTTTTAGTGGTGCCCACTCTCGCCAAAAATATGGTTTACAGCCTCACTTCTGCCTTATTGGTCAAAATATGAGCAAATCTTAAGGCACCCCCCAGAAGGCGAATTACAGGCCTCCTGGGGCCCATATACCACACCAGTAGTCACTGCTATACTGGATGTAATTCTAAAACCTATGCAGTCAGATTTAGTGGGTTACAGACTATTTTCTTGCCAAATTTCAGAATTATAGACCAACATTTACTACTCATTTGGGCTGATTTACATGTATTTTACACCATTTTAACAGCAATATTCGGGTTAAGTAATTTGTGTTCAGACATGTAATGCTCCAAATGTGCCTAAAATGTCCTCATTTCTGATCAAAACATGTCTGAAATTCCATAAGTGCTCCAGATTGACCACAATATGATATACCTGAAATTACCCCTCATGAGGGGGGGCAGACCAGGTCCACACCCCGAAAAACTGAAATTCCAAATATGGCCCTCGAGTTTGTCAGACAAATGCAGTTTAATTCTATGGTGGAAACTGAGTTTCCTGTGAAAATCTGAACCAGATCCAACCCATTTAAGGGGTGTTTTGAGCTGATTTTCTTGTTGATGGTACCCTCGCTACATGCACTCCCAATACATGTATTTTGAGCTTGGTATGTATTTCTTAATGAATACACTACTTATTTCTCTTTTAGTGGTGCCCACTCTCGCCAAAAATATGGTTTACAGCCTCACTTCTGCCTTATTGGTCAAAATATGAGCAAATCTTAAGGCACCCCCCAGAAGGCGAATTACAGGCCTCCTGGGGCCCATATACCACACCAGTAGTCACTGCTATACTGGATGTAATTCTAAAACCTATGCAGTCAGATTTAGTGGGTTACAGACTATTTTCTTGCCAAATTTCAGAATTATAGACCAACATTTACTACTCATTTGGGCTGATTTACATGTATTTTACACCATTTTAACAGCAATATTCGGGTTAAGTAATTTGTGTTCAGACATGTAATGCTCCAAATGTGCCTAAAATGTCCTCATTTCTGATCAAAACATGTCTGAAATTCCATAAGTGCTCCAGATTGACCACAATATGATATACCTGAAATTACCCCTCATGAGGGGGGGGCAGACCAGGTCCACACCCCGAAAAACTGAAATTCCAAATATGGCCCTCGAGTTTGTCAGACAAATGCAGTTTAATTCTATGGTGGAAACTGAGTTTCCTGTGAAAATCTGAACCAGATCCAACCCATTTAAGGGGTGTTTTGAGCTGATTTTCTTGTTGATGGTACCCTCGCTACATGCACTCCCAATACATGTATTTTGAGCTTGGTATGTATTTCTTAATGAATACACTACTTATTTCTCTTTTAGTGGTGCCCACTCTCGCCAAAAATATGGTTTACAGCCTCACTTCTGCCTTATTGGTCAAAATATGAGCAAATCTTAAGGCACCCCCCAGAAGGCGAATTACAGGCCTCCTGGGGCCCATATACCACACCAGTAGTCACTGCTATACTGGATGTAATTCTAAAACCTATGCAGTCAGATTTAGTGGGTTACAGACTATTTTCTTGCCAAATTTCAGAATTATAGACCAACATTTACTACTCATTTGGGCTGATTTACATGTATTTTACACCATTTTAACAGCAATATTCGGGTTAAGTAATTTGTGTTCAGACATGTAATGCTCCAAATGTGCCTAAAATGTCCTCATTTCTGATCAAAACATGTCTGAAATTCCATAAGTGCTCCAGATTGACCACAATATGATATACCTGAAATTACCCCTCATGAGGGGGGGCAGACCAGGTCCACACCCCGAAAAACTGAAATTCCAAATATGGCCCTCGAGTTTGTCAGACAAATGCAGTTTAATTCTATGGTGGAAACTGAGTTTCCTGTGAAAATCTGAACCAGATCCAACCCATTTAAGGGGTGTTTTGAGCTGATTTTCTTGTTGATGGTACCCTCGCTACATGCACTCCCAATACATGTATTTTGAGCTTGGTATGTATTTCTTAATGAATACACTACTTATTTCTCTTTTAGTGGTGCCCACTCTCGCCAAAAATATGGTTTACAGCCTCACTTCTGCCTTATTGGTCAAAATATGAGCAAATCTTAAGGCACCCCCCAGAAGGCGAATTACAGGCCTCCTGGGGCCCATATACCACACCAGTAGTCACTGCTATACTGGATGTAATTCTAAAACCTATGCAGTCAGATTTAGTGGGTTACAGACTATTTTCTTGCCAAATTTCAGAATTATAGACCAACATTTACTACTCATTTGGGCTGATTTACATGTATTTTACACCATTTTAACAGCAATATTCGGGTTAAGTAATTTGTGTTCAGACATGTAATGCTCCAAATGTGCCTAAAATGTCCTCATTTCTGATCAAAACATGTCTGAAATTCCATAAGTGCTCCAGATTGACCACAATATGATATACCTGAAATTACCCCTCATGAGGGGGGGCAGACCAGGTCCACACCCCGAAAAACTGAAATTCCAAATATGGCCCTCGAGTTTGTCAGACAAATGCAGTTTAATTCTATGGTGGAAACTGAGTTTCCTGTGAAAATCTGAACCAGATCCAACCCATTTAAGGGGTGTTTTGAGCTGATTTTCTTGTTGATGGTACCCTCGCTACATGCACTCCCAATACATGTATTTTGAGCTTGGTATGTATTTCTTAATGAATACACTACTTATTTCTCTTTTAGTGGTGCCCACTCTCGCCAAAAATATGGTTTACAGCCTCACTTCTGCCTTATTGGTCAAAATATGAGCAAATCTTAAGGCACCCCCCAGAAGGCGAATTACAGGCCTCCTGGGGCCCATATACCACACCAGTAGTCACTGCTATACTGGATGTAATTCTAAAACCTATGCAGTCAGATTTAGTGGGTTACAGACTATTTTCTTGCCAAATTTCAGAATTATAGACCAACATTTACTACTCATTTGGGCTGATTTACATGTATTTTACACCATTTTAACAGCAATATTCGGGTTAAGTAATTTGTGTTCAGACATGTAATGCTCCAAATGTGCCTAAAATGTCCTCATTTCTGATCAAAACATGTCTGAAATTCCATAAGTGCTCCAGATTGACCACAATATGATATACCTGAAATTACCCCTCATGAGGGGGGGCAGACCAGGTCCACACCCCGAAAAACTGAAATTCCAAATATGGCCCTCGAGTTTGTCAGACAAATGCAGTTTAATTCTATGGTGGAAACTGAGTTTCCTGTGAAAATCTGAACCAGATCCAACCCATTTAAGGGGTGTTTTGAGCTGATTTTCTTGTTGATGGTACCCTCGCTACATGCACTCCCAATACATGTATTTTGAGCTTGGTATGTATTTCTTAATGAATACACTACTTATTTCTCTTTTAGTGGTGCCCACTCTCGCCAAAAATATGGTTTACAGCCTCACTTCTGCCTTATTGGTCAAAATATGAGCAAATCTTAAGGCACCCCCCAGAAGGCGAATTACAGGCCTCCTGGGGCCCATATACCACACCAGTAGTCACTGCTATACTGGATGTAATTCTAAAACCTATGCAGTCAGATTTAGTGGGTTACAGACTATTTTCTTGCCAAATTTCAGAATTATAGACCAACATTTACTACTCATTTGGGCTGATTTACATGTATTTTACACCATTTTAACAGCAATATTCGGGTTAAGTAATTTGTGTTCAGACATGTAATGCTCCAAATGTGCCTAAAATGTCCTCATTTCTGATCAAAACATGTCTGAAATTCCATAAGTGCTCCAGATTGACCACAATATGATATACCTGAAATTACCCCTCATGAGGGGGGGGCAGACCAGGTCCACACCCCGAAAAACTGAAATTCCAAATATGGCCCTCGAGTTTGTCAGACAAATGCAGTTTAATTCTATGGTGGAAACTGAGTTTCCTGTGAAAATCTGAACCAGATCCAACCCATTTAAGGGGTGTTTTGAGCTGATTTTCTTGTTGATGGTACCCTCGCTACATGCACTCCCAATACATGTATTTTGAGCTTGGTATGTATTTCTTAATGAATACACTACTTATTTCTCTTTTAGTGGTGCCCACTCTCGCCAAAAATATGGTTTACAGCCTCACTTCTGCCTTATTGGTCAAAATATGAGCAAATCTTAAGGCACCCCCCAGAAGGCGAATTACAGGCCTCCTGGGGCCCATATACCACACCAGTAGTCACTGCTATACTGGATGTAATTCTAAAACCTATGCAGTCAGATTTAGTGGGTTACAGACTATTTTCTTGCCAAATTTCAGAATTATAGACCAACATTTACTACTCATTTGGGCTGATTTACATGTATTTTACACCATTTTAACAGCAATATTCGGGTTAAGTAATTTGTGTTCAGACATGTAATGCTCCAAATGTGCCTAAAATGTCCTCATTTCTGATCAAAACATGTCTGAAATTCCATAAGTGCTCCAGATTGACCACAATATGATATACCTGAAATTACCCCTCATGAGGGGGGGCAGACCAGGTCCACACCCCGAAAAACTGAAATTCCAAATATGGCCCTCGAGTTTGTCAGACAAATGCAGTTTAATTCTATGGTGGAAACTGAGTTTCCTGTGAAAATCTGAACCAGATCCAACCCATTTAAGGGGTGTTTTGAGCTGATTTTCTTGTTGATGGTACCCTCGCTACATGCACTCCCAATACATGTATTTTGAGCTTGGTATGTATTTCTTAATGAATACACTACTTATTTCTCTTTAGTGGTGCCCACTCTCGCCAAAAATATGGTTTACAGCCTCACTTCTGCCTTATTGGTCAAAATATGAGCAAATCTTAAGGCACCCCCCAGAAGGCGAATTACAGGCCTCCTGGGGCCCATATACCACACCAGTAGTCACTGCTATACTGGATGTAATTCTAAAACCTATGCAGTCAGATTTAGTGGGTTACAGACTATTTTCTTGCCAAATTTCAGAATTATAGACCAACATTTACTACTCATTTGGGCTGATTTACATGTATTTTACACCATTTTAACAGCAATATTCGGGTTAAGTAATTTGTGTTCAGACATGTAATGCTCCAAATGTGCCTAAAATGTCCTCATTTCTGATCAAAACATGTCTGAAATTCCATAAGTGCTCCAGATTGACCACAATATGATATACCTGAAATTACCCCTCATGAGGGGGGGCAGACCAGGTCCACACCCCGAAAAACTGAAATTCCAAATATGGCCCTCGAGTTTGTCAGACAAATGCAGTTTAATTCTATGGTGGAAACTGAGTTTCCTGTGAAAATCTGAACCAGATCCAACCCATTTAAGGGGTGTTTTGAGCTGATTTTCTTGTTGATGGTACCCTCGCTACATGCACTCCCAATACATGTATTTTGAGCTTGGTATGTATTTCTTAATGAATACACTACTTATTTCTCTTTTAGTGGTGCCCACTCTCGCCAAAAATATGGTTTACAGCCTCACTTCTGCCTTATTGGTCAAAATATGAGCAAATCTTAAGGCACCCCCCAGAAGGCGAATTACAGGCCTCCTGGGGCCCATATACCACACCAGTAGTCACTGCTATACTGGATGTAATTCTAAAACCTATGCAGTCAGATTTAGTGGGTTACAGACTATTTTCTTGCCAAATTTCAGAATTATAGACCAACATTTACTACTCATTTGGGCTGATTTACATGTATTTTACACCATTTTAACAGCAATATTCGGGTTAAGTAATTTGTGTTCAGACATGTAATGCTCCAAATGTGCCTAAAATGTCCTCATTTCTGATCAAAACATGTCTGAAATTCCATAAGTGCTCCAGATTGACCACAATATGATATACCTGAAATTACCCCTCATGAGGGGGGGCAGACCAGGTCCACACCCCGAAAAACTGAAATTCCAAATATGGCCCTCGAGTTTGTCAGACAAATGCAGTTTAATTCTATGGTGGAAACTGAGTTTCCTGTGAAAATCTGAACCAGATCCAACCCATTTAAGGGGTGTTTTGAGCTGATTTTCTTGTTGATGGTACCCTCGCTACATGCACTCCCAATACATGTATTTTGAGCTTGGTATGTATTTCTTAATGAATACACTACTTATTTCTCTTTAAGTGGTGCCCACTCTCGCCAAAAATATGGTTTACAGCCTCACTTCTGCCTTATTGGTCAAAATATGAGCAAATCTTAAGGCACCCCCCAGAAGGCGAATTACAGGCCTCCTGGGGCCCATATACCACACCAGTAGTCACTGCTATACTGGATGTAATTCTAAAACCTATGCAGTCAGATTTAGTGGGTTACAGACTATTTTCTTGCCAAATTTCAGAATTATAGACCAACATTTACTACTCATTTGGGCTGATTTACATGTATTTTACACCATTTTAACAGCAATATTCGGGTTAAGTAATTTGTGTTCAGACATGTAATGCTCCAAATGTGCCTAAAATGTCCTCATTTCTGATCAAAACATGTCTGAAATTCCATAAGTGCTCCAGATTGACCACAATATGATATACCTGAAATTACCCCTCATGAGGGGGGGCAGACCAGGTCCACACCCCGAAAAACTGAAATTCCAAATATGGCCCTCGAGTTTGTCAGACAAATGCAGTTTAATTCTATGGTGGAAACTGAGTTTCCTGTGAAAATCTGAACCAGATCCAACCCATTTAAGGGGTGTTTTGAGCTGATTTTCTTGTTGATGGTACCCTCGCTACATGCACTCCCAATACATGTATTTTGAGCTTGGTATGTATTTCTTAATGAATACACTACTTATTTCTCTTTTAGTGGTGCCCACTCTCGCCAAAAATATGGTTTACAGCCTCACTTCTGCCTTATTGGTCAAAATATGAGCAAATCTTAAGGCACCCCCCAGAAGGCGAATTACAGGCCTCCTGGGGCCCATATACCACACCAGTAGTCACTGCTATACTGGATGTAATTCTAAAACCTATGCAGTCAGATTTAGTGGGTTACAGACTATTTTCTTGCCAAATTTCAGAATTATAGACCAACATTTACTACTCATTTGGGCTGATTTACATGTATTTTACACCATTTTAACAGCAATATTCGGGTTAAGTAATTTGTGTTCAGACATGTAATGCTCCAAATGTGCCTAAAATGTCCTCATTTCTGATCAAAACATGTCTGAAATTCCATAAGTGCTCCAGATTGACCACAATATGATATACCTGAAATTACCCCTCATGAGGGGGGGCAGACCAGGTCCACACCCCGAAAAACTGAAATTCCAAATATGGCCCTCGAGTTTGTCAGACAAATGCAGTTTAATTCTATGGTGGAAACTGAGTTTCCTGTGAAAATCTGAACCAGATCCAACCCATTTAAGGGGTGTTTTGAGCTGATTTTCTTGTTGATGGTACCCTCGCTACATGCACTCCCAATACATGTATTTTGAGCTTGGTATGTATTTCTTAATGAATACACTACTTATTTCTCTTTTAGTGGTGCCCACTCTCGCCAAAAATATGGTTTACAGCCTCACTTCTGCCTTATTGGTCAAAATATGAGCAAATCTTAAGGCACCCCCCAGAAGGCGAATTACAGGCCTCCTGGGGCCCATATACCACACCAGTAGTCACTGCTATACTGGATGTAATTCTAAAACCTATGCAGTCAGATTTAGTGGGTTACAGACTATTTTCTTGCCAAATTTCAGAATTATAGACCAACATTTACTACTCATTTGGGCTGATTTACATGTATTTTACACCATTTTAACAGCAATATTCGGGTTAAGTAATTTGTGTTCAGACATGTAATGCTCCAAATGTGCCTAAAATGTCCTCATTTCTGATCAAAACATGTCTGAAATTCCATAAGTGCTCCAGATTGACCACAATATGATATACCTGAAATTACCCCTCATGAGGGGGGGCAGACCAGGTCCACACCCCGAAAAACTGAAATTCCAAATATGGCCCTCGAGTTTGTCAGACAAATGCAGTTTAATTCTATGGTGGAAACTGAGTTTCCTGTGAAAATCTGAACCAGATCCAACCCATTTAAGGGGTGTTTTGAGCTGATTTTCTTGTTGATGGTACCCTCGCTACATGCACTCCCAATACATGTATTTTGAGCTTGGTATGTATTTCTTAATGAATACACTACTTATTTCTCTTTTAGTGGTGCCCACTCTCGCCAAAAATATGGTTTACAGCCTCACTTCTGCCTTATTGGTCAAAATATGAGCAAATCTTAAGGCACCCCCCAGAAGGCGAATTACAGGCCTCCTGGGGCCCATATACCACACCAGTAGTCACTGCTATACTGGATGTAATTCTAAAACCTATGCAGTCAGATTTAGTGGGTTACAGACTATTTTCTTGCCAAATTTCAGAATTATAGACCAACATTTACTACTCATTTGGGCTGATTTACATGTATTTTACACCATTTTAACAGCAATATTCGGGTTAAGTAATTTGTGTTCAGACATGTAATGCTCCAAATGTGCCTAAAATGTCCTCATTTCTGATCAAAACATGTCTGAAATTCCATAAGTGCTCCAGATTGACCACAATATGATATACCTGAAATTACCCCTCATGAGGGGGGGCAGACCAGGTCCACACCCCGAAAAACTGAAATTCCAAATATGGCCCTCGAGTTTGTCAGACAAATGCAGTTTAATTCTATGGTGGAAACTGAGTTTCCTGTGAAAATCTGAACCAGATCCAACCCATTTAAGGGGTGTTTTGAGCTGATTTTCTTGTTGATGGTACCCTCGCTACATGCACTCCCAATACATGTATTTTGAGCTTGGTATGTATTTCTTAATGAATACA
>CAXHLB010000373.1:0-31240 GCA_964017235.1 Sabellastarte sp. h YS-2021
ACAAGATGCTAACGAAACAACTGCGAGCAAAAGATTCCGTCTTGTAGAAAATAACATACTACTATGTACTATAGTAGTTTGGGATTAAAAATTGCAGACGTTGGTGTTATGCGCTAACGGATTTAAGGCACGCTTGGAAAAGGCTCATAATCGTACAACAACATGATACAAAAAAGTACAACTCACATTTCTCTAACATAACCAATTTATCAAAGCAAGTGCTCACCTCTCCCATTTCTTATCGTCTTTATCAATCTTCTCAGATTGCTCTTCACCTCCCTCTTCTTCTGCAGGTGTCTTGAGGTACCAAGCTACGTCAGCATCAGGGAAGGCACGAATCTTGGCAAAAAGTCTGGCTTCATCGCCAGGACCAGCCTTAAATTCACCCAAGTCTTGAACTTCGGGAGGGAATTGTACTTCCAAGTTTGCCTAAAATGTAAAAAAAGTTGATTATAAATGCACCAGAATACCATAAACATTGTCCTTAGCAGTCTTCATATGTGTAACCTCCACTTTCTTAGACGTAAGAAATAGAAGCAGCGGTTTTCAAGATTAAAATAAGTAAAATGTGTCGTAATTGAAATACTGTATAGCATAGGTGAGCAAGGGGGGTGTCAGGGGGTGTAGACCCCCACCTGTTTCGATTTTTTATGACCCCCCCCTAAAGTTCAAATCGACCCCACCCCCTCGAGAAAGGCTTTTTGACCCCCTCGCTGGATTTTGGATTTTTGACCAACGACGAGGTTTTTTTTAGAAAAAAATTTTGAAAATTTTACCTCCCAAATAATTTTTCGCCGGCTCACGCCGGCCAAATTTTTTTTTCTCGGAAATCACAAAATCATGCAATTTTAGCGTAAAAATTGGTGATTTTTGGAAATTTGCTACACCCCCTGACACCCCCTGAAAAATTTTTTTATGACCCCCCCCCTAATCGAATTTTTTATGACCCCCCTCTAACACGAAAGAGCTTGCTCACCTATGCTGTATAGTACTTGTTTGAATGAAATGAAGATTACACAAATAAAAAAATATTGTGCCACTTCAGAAGTATAAAAGATGAATTGCAACAGAAATGCAAATCTACGTAACCACCGCAAATTGTACAAAATGCTTGCAAACGTCATCCCAACGTTAATTTTGAACATTAACTTACGCCGACAGTTGCTCCAGACATTTTTGGTCCTTTTTCATAAAAATTTTTCAGTGAGAATTTAAGACGTTAACATAAGAGCACCAGCTTGTACGAGTCCAATTCAAAACACTTTTAAATGCATAGTCATTACAAATCCAACGGCAGTTGGAACACAACTGATTTCTTTTTTAAAAAATTAAGGGTTTTAACGCTCAATCGGGGTTATAGTAGTAGGATGTGCACTTGGCCTGTGAGTGCATCCGAAGATTTTCCGAGCTGTTACTTCTGAACAAAAGGCGCCGGTCACGAATGCGAAAGTCTCATCCATCTACTCAACTTTGTTCAGTCAACGGTGGAAAAAAAGTCGTAGCTCGCATAGGTCAGGCGCATAACTTGCAGAAAAAGGTTAAGGATTTGAATGTGGATTATTTGCGCTCTAGTAAAGCTGTATAGTTGTTATGCAAAAAAGTAAGCAAACTTACTGTTATCTGCTGCTACGTAATAGAGTTAAAAAGTTAAAACCAAGTTTTTGCAGATAACAAAAACTTGGGTCCTCTATTTTCAGATAGTTCATGTTAGGCTCGAAAAAGATATTTCTTATCCCGAATCATCTTACGTGATACTCACCTCCTTCGAATCTTCGCCGTTCTCATTTTTGGCGTGAACTTTAATCACTCCACAGTGATCTTCAGTCACGTCTTGCACGTCAACACGATAAAGATGTTCATCCTCTTTAAATGAAATTTTGAAATGGTCGTCATCAACAATCTCAGTGTCATTCAAATACCTAATTAGAGAAAGAGTCTCGAGTAAAAATCGTTTCAGCACCTAACCACCGAAATATGTCAACAACTTCATAATTACCGCAAGTGCATTATTACTTACCACTTCACCTCCGGCAATGGATCGGCACGGATTTTAATTTGGAAAAATGTTTTTCCGGCCTTTTGGGCCTTTTTGTCCTTTAAGTCAGACATGCACTTGGGAACGCGAAGCTCCTCCAAAGCTGAAAGAAGACGCTTATTAATGCCATATAAAGAGTTACGAAATAAGAGTAACGTTACAGTGGACGTTAAGTGTTGTTGACACTTTTTTGTCACCAGCCCTGTTGGTAAACTCGGCTTGATAGCTGCCAGCGTCATCAGGAGTAACACCCTTGATACTCAAGTTGTAAACACCACCATTTTCAAAGATATTGAAGTGACCATCCTTGGTATCAATGCCAGATCCGTCCTTGGTCCATTTGCATACAGGCTTTGGATTTCCATCGCATTCGACGGAGAAACAGAAGTCATCAGTTTCAAAAGCCTCCATCTCATCGTCCATGTCATCGCAACTGGGTTTGGCTGTAATTATTTCATTTTACCTTTAAATTAGACCTACTCCAGTAGTAGCACAGTAAAATTACCAAACATTGTTTTCTTGATACACATTTCACTCACTCATTGCATTATGGATTAAAAGTTTACAGAAACAGTTTGAGTGCTTGCATGATTTTTACACTGCCATTTTTACTCAAAAACTTTTCAAATAAAATACGAGAAAACTTTATATTTTTTCTTCAGAAAAGATTTTTCATGCTTTTTTGCCTTCTCAAATTGAAATGGATATAAGATGCCTTAAAAAATAAAAGACCTCTTAAACACTGAACATTGCGAACTTCAAAGGGGCCAACATGAAAAGGTAATGGTACGTACTGTTGACTTTAACTTGACATCTCGAGGAGGCAGTGCCCATGTCGTTGGTTGCCTTGATTTCGTATTCTCCCGCCATCGATCGCGAGGCAGAGTTGATGGTCAAACAGTCGAAACCATTTGGGTCCTTGTAAACTTTGACTCTTGGATCCTTTGTTATCTCATTACCTCCCTTGAACCACGAAATGTTTGGTGGTGGCACGCAATTGATTTTGCATTTAAGAATGCATTGCTTGCCTTCGTTTGCTTCGGCGTCTGACAGTTTTGATTCGAACTTGGGCAACATTTGAGCGGCAAATTGGAAGAATTGCGACATCTCTCCGTGAGGGTTGCGAGCAATCACAGCCCAGTTGCCATTGTCGTCGGCGGTGGTTTTTTGGAACTCCAAATGAAAAGTTTCATTATCTACTTTTACACTTTTGACCCTGGTATCCTCTTTGATCGGAACACCATCCTTGTACCAGGTCAGCTCAGGTTCACCTGTCACCAAAGCCACAATCTTCCAAGGCTCATCAATGGCAGTTTTCTGATCTTCGATCTTTTCCTTGAACTGAGGAGCACCAGAAAGGGTCAGCTTGCCCTCAGTTGAGGCTTCGCCCAAATCGTTGCTCAGAGTGACTTTGTAGGTACCGACGTCATCACCAGTGACCTTGTTAATAATCAAGGCGATGGTCTCCTGGTCAGGGTACACGAACTTGAATCTGTCCCCAGCAAGGATAGCCTGACCATCCTTGGACCATTTCATCTGTGGTCTTGGATAGCCTTTCATCTTGAGTTCAAGCATTGCAGATCCACCAACAGAAGTATCGGTGTCACCAAGAGCAGTCAAAATCTTGGGTGGCTCAGGTTCCTTATTCACAAAAATTTTAAACGGTAAGACAAGTCTACTAGTAGCATAAATATAGCTCTAAATTCGAATCATGACCTATTTAATTGTGCTCATCGGTCTGTTGTGATGACAGTAATACTAAAAATTGAATTCATTTACAATGCCCTTACAAAAGAAAGCTTTCCAAAATAGTACATATAATACTGGTTAAAAAAAAATTTGCAACTTTAATTTTTGTGGAATTTCTCAAGTCACGAACTAAACTTAATTAAAAATACTACTTCCTCACCGGCAGATAAAATATCCGGTCGATTTTGACGACGAATTAAAAACCCGGAAACGTCAGATACGATAAAATGACTTAAATAACAATTAAAGTACAAATCTTTTGACGTTTACCATATGAAATGTAACTATGTTAAAAAATGAACCGTTTCTGAGTAATCGGCAATTCAAAAAAGGTACTTTTTCCCGGAAAATCCGTTTTTATTTTCTTTTTAAGCTATTTTTGCACACTTTTTTTCTAAAAACTGGCTTTTTGCTACTCGCCCACCTTTTTTGAATCGCTGATACCTCATAAACGGTTCGTTTTTGAGTAGAGTTACATTTCATATGGTAAACGTCAAAAGAGTTGTACTTTAATTGTTATTTTGGTCAAATGTTTGTATCTGACGCCTCCGATTTTTAATTCGTTGGCAAAGTCGAACCGTACTTTTTATCTGCCGGGGAGGAAGTATAATATGCGCAGACCAGCGGACGCTGAACCAAGGTATTGCACCCTTGCATTTACGGCATTATACCATAAACAACACCGTACTACTATTGTGATGAAAAACAGAAAAGGCTTACCTTCAACAACTGGGTTACACCACCTTCTACAGAAAGCTCAGCAGAGCAAGCAATTTTTCCGGTGGATGTTGATGCAACACAAGTGTATAGACCAGCATCTTCAGGATTAATATGTTGGAACACTAAGGCTAAAGTGTCCTCTTCGTCTTTGAACAAAACTTTGAATCTGTCATCAGGATCAAATTCCTGACCAGATTTGAACCAGGTGAAGGTTGGTTCCTCTCCTACAGCGACCTTCTTTTCGCGACCTTTCAACAGCGCAAAAACATCTTTTGCATCTGAAATGCCGCATCATTAAGGCTTCAAAAAGCTTCCACTTTATAAATCACCTTTGCATCCTATCTTCGCACTGCAATCTGCCTTGCCAAAGTCATTGGTTGCCACTGCAGAGTAGTTTCCGGCATCTCCAGCCTCAACTTTATGAATGACTATTTCATAGCTGCCATTTGGACCATGATCACGATTAACGGTCACCCTTGCATCTTCTTTGAGCTCAGCTCCATCTTTTAAACTGATTAAAAAATATTTTAAAGACTCCGGGAAAAATGTTCTGTTTAAAGACAATGCTTACAACTGAACTTGAGGATTAGGGTTTCCTCTGACGTGGATCATGAATGATGCCGTTGATCCCAAAATAGCATCAGAATCTCTCAACTTGACCATGAACACTGGACATTGAGACTTCTCTCTCTCAGCCTTTTCAGCAGCACTCACTAAAATTAAATTTTAGAAAAAGGGGGTGCATATGCATACTTTATTTTACAACAACTTACATTGATGAACTTCTAGCTGAGCAGAGCAGGTACAAGTTTCATTGTTAGCATTGGTGACGCGACAAGTATATTGACCACTATCGCCAGGTTGCACCTTGTCAATTGTCAAAGTGAAGACATTTTCCTTGGCAGTTATCCTGGCACGATCGGCCATGGCGTCACCAAGAGGCTTGTTATCCTTGAGCCAGCTGGCCGTTAGGCCAGGGTGGGACATATCAGTTGCGCATGAGAAAACAGCCGATTCGCCAGCTATTTGAAAGAATGGTGTCAATTATAAAATGGTCTAAACGAATATTTTTTGGAGGCCACAAAAACTTTGACCTCATTTGAATAAAACACGACTTTCACTATTTTATATTATACGAGAATAAAAAAAGAAATACTTACGGCCGCAAAG
Source organism: Sabellastarte sp. h YS-2021 (assembly GCA_964017235.1). NCBI lineage: Eukaryota > Metazoa > Annelida > Polychaeta > Sabellida > Sabellidae > Sabellastarte > Sabellastarte sp. h YS-2021. The sequence continues at coordinate 5,675 of CAXHLB010000373.1, forward strand.
TTGACCCTGCACTTGCTTCGTATAAACCAGAGCCATTTTAAAAGTTGAATTTTCAAACCTAACGACCTCTTTTGTTCTGGAAACAAAAGAAAATTATCAAGAAGTGTCATTTTTATTAAAACGTGGCACGTGGGATTTATTTTCCCTAATCCTTTACGTAATAATTGATTTTAAACTTGATTTAATGTTTTTTCTCAAACAGCTAAAAAAACAATCATTATGTTCGTAGTAGCTTTCACCAAGACGTAGCTCAAACCTACGTAGCATTAATGCAAAGGGGAATTTTTGTCCCTGAGCCACTTCATATTCAACGTTGCATTTTACAGCTGAAAGCTTAGCTAAAAGTTATCGGAGGGTTTTTAAAGTAATGTAGAATGTGCAGAGGTTTGAAATGTAGTATCTTACGTAATAACGTCACATTTGCATCCTACAAGAAGTTGCACGGCACCTTGTTACTTAAGATTGCATTAGGTATAACAGATTTAAATATTGCATCACAATGTCTAAACCTTAATAAAGTATGAACATGTTATGCTTGCTAAAAAGCTGAAGACATTTACTAATTAATAAGTAAAGTTTTCCATTGAAAAACACAACAACACTTAAACGATATGATCCTGAAGAAGAAGGACTCTCATCAAACTCAACAAAGTTAGCCAGACACTGAACTGAGAGCCTTTGCGGTGAAAGCATCTCATCATGTCCTCGCATGTTTTAATTCTTTGAAAAAGAATAATGCTATTATTATGCAAACTTGGAGCATAAATCAAATTTAGGACAACCTCATAATTTATCAATCCAAATGTCTTTTGTTGCACAGAATAACAAACTTTTTCTCTGCTCCTAACGCAATGTCGATATGATGTCTTAAAATAAGGAACCCAGCGTAACTTTAGGTCTACTATTTGTTGCAGCAATAAAGAAAATAGTGACTAACTACTACGTAGAAGAAATCCTCTGTCGACCTATCTGTCTTCTTACCTTTTAAGTGAGCTTAGAAAAACGTCACAATCAATTCAAAACCTGTCTTCTGTTTGAATGATATTTTATCTAGTGATGCACAAAGGAGGTCAGAAAATGTGCCCCAAAGCTCTTCTTGTTTTCTCTGAAAATTAAAAAAAGCAGATTTTTTTGCACTTTGTCACTTAAATTGTCACCAGATTTTTGCAATGTTTAGAGCCACAAGATGTTGAAAAAATTACCTTCACTATAAGATATTTTTTCCAGGCACCCACTTGAAGCCAACTCAAAGCAACTTTTTCAAACTATAGGTCAGACTTGAGGCGTGCATGACCTGCCTAAAAAGCTTTCTTGACATCTAGAAGACAACAGCAGCGAACGTGCTGGAAAGTTAGCTTGACAAACACTTTCCTCATGCAGCGCTTCACAGGTTTCTGCTACTGGAGAGCGAGGAGAAAGCAAGAATCCTGGAGGGGAAAATCCTTAACATATCCTATGATGAAAATACCCCCGTTGGATGCTTTAAACAAGTACTATGTTGTCCCTTACACATTTTGCCTTAAATAACGACAATGTACAGTTGGTAAGGACTTTGGATTGGAAAAGAAAAGAAAAGAGAAGAAAAGAAAAGATACTATTGTACTAAATTATTGGGCAAATATTTTGGCGTGCAGACTGCAGAATCGTACAACAGGCATGCATTTCTTGCCAGAGGCAGGAATCATCTCTTTCACGGCAGCTGCTTCTTCAAGACTCCTGGATTCAGGCGAAAGGCAAAGTGTCCACGCAATCAATGGGAAAAATGTGCTTCCTGAATGAACTTTTGCTGTTGCTTGTTCTGCTGCGTCCTTCACTATAGTGCTACTAGTAGCAGCTTACTGAGTAAACCTGGGACACTCGAATATAAGACCTTTAACACTGTCCCATGCTTTGAACACACATACAAAAAGTTCGGAATATGTTTCAGCGCTAGAAGTGCATGAGAAGTGAAAGCAAGTCTGTGGGCTCAAAGCCAAAAAAGAAAAAAAATAGGACTTGTACAATGTACGTACATAATATATTTTTCATCCTCTTCCTTCTATTGAAGTTAACATAAATGACCCTAACTGGTGATGGTCAGTTGAGCGTTTGTTGATTTTGTTTTATAAGTAACCAATCAGCCAATATCAACATATCTCAAGAGCTATAACTGGACGCTGAGCATGAGAGCCTCCTTAAATTGTAAAGTACTTCAAGAAGTATCATTTTTCATGCATGTTATGGTACAAACTAAAGGTAATCGGATTTATGAAAAGTTTTGCTATACCTATGACTATGTTGACAATCCACGCAGGTAATAGGCATTCAACAAACATATAAAGCTTGCATGATCTTGAACACGAACGCACCAGTAATATTATTACAGAAATTGTAAATAGTATACTTGTACTACTATGAAAAGAAGCGGTCAAAACACTCGTATTTGGGAAATGTATATCTTTGCAAATATACTGCGTAGTCTCGAGGTAACATTAAGTGAAGACACATGACACAAACAATAAGTGATCCCGTGGGTACAACTTATAGTATATATATTTTGAAAAAAACGAAGTCAGTTGTAGGAATTGTTATAGTATGGCGTCCTTGATTGGTAACGTTGCTGGCCACTGCCGCCAAAAGGACCCTGACTTCCATTGCTTGCTCGCCCAAAGCCAAAGTCTCTTTCCTCATCTCCATGGTCAAAAGATGACCTCCTGCTGTTTCTGCCGCCCCTTGGAATGCTAGGACCGCGTCCTGTTGACACATCTCTCCTGTTGCTGACAGGAAAATTGCCTGACGCTCTTGGTCTACTTTCTCTCAAATCCTCACGCCCGTAAAAGTCCCCGTTATCCTGGTTTCTTGGAGGTGTGATGTTACGACCTTCTATTTCGCTCAAAACTTGGTACATATCTCGACCAGACGTCTTTTTCTTCAAGTTGTTGATCATCGAATCTAAGTCCTCCTCGTCATCAAAACGCCTGCTAGGTTCTGGAAGTGAATCTTCATCCCAGCCACGGCGGCTTTGGTAAGATGCAGGGGCAGATGTTTTACGTCTGCTGTTAGAGTACCTTTCGCTGGAGGACATTGGAGGATAGTTACTCTCGCCCAACACTTCATCAGCCAATCGAGACACGTAATTATCCTCTTGAGGACGTTGCTGCATTCTCGGCTGATAGGACGACACTGGACTGTACGATCTTTGATAACTAGGCTCCGATTCCTGCCTTTTTAAAAATCGTGATTGCCGTTGACTGCCTCCTCTTCTTGGTGCAGCTGATACTGGAGCATCTTCAGACATTTCCTCTAGAACATTTGTGGATTCTTTCAACTTGTCAAGCAAAGAACGAGTTTTTGATGACATCATGGATTCATCTGGATTCCTCTGAACTGGTTCTGGTCTTGCCCACCCAAACTCATCAACTTTGCCGCCATTTCTTCGAATGTCTTGAATTTGTTGATCTCTGTTGAACTTGTTGGCTTCATTCAATATACTTGTTGTGTGTGAATAAGCATTATGAGCTCTTTTCAATAGCTGCGTTGTTGTGAGATCCAAGTTTGGGTCTTGATTTCTCCTGTGTGGCTGAGCTGGTGGTGGATAGCCCATCTGTTGCTGGTATCCATAAAAAGGCTGTTGCTGATAACCAATTTGCTGATGACATCCTTGCTGAAAACTTGCCTGATAGCCTCCCTGATAGCCTCCCTGATGGCCTCCCTCGTGGCCTCCCGGATACCCAACTTCTTGCTGTTGATATCCGTAGAAACGCCTTGGGTGTTGCTGCAGTTGATGCCCATTGTCAAATCCGTGCTCTAAACGATCAAAGTAATCCATATCTTGGCGATTTTGTTGTAAATCAGGTTGAGTTTGATCAAATTCTTGATTAAACTGTTGGTCTTGGTTATGATATAATTCGTTAGAAGTCATTGGCACAACTCCAGAATTTGAAAACTTATCGTCATCTTGATCTTGCTGTTGATGACTGTATCTTCGATTTAAAAAACGGCTTGTTTTGCCCGCAGACGAGCCGCCAAAGCTATCGATACCTTCAGCCGACGAATTTGGCTTGTAAACTCTGTTCATTGCTCTCTGACGCGTACCCATGCTTAAATAATAATCAGCAATATTGTTTATGTCGTCACTATCTGCTGGCGCTGGAAAGTCGTAATTACACGGCCTGTACTTTTGTAGAGAAGAAAACACGTTTGACGAAGATTCTAAGTCATCGTCTTCATCTTCAGCCATGTAATTATGCCTTGACAAGTTCCTTCTTGCAGAAAAGTCCGTTGAAAAAGAATATGCCTTATCAAAATCGGTACTGAAGTTGGCATTGGCTAAATCCGCTATGCCGTTATCCTCGTTTCCATTTTCCTGAAAAAAAAGGTTATGACAAGAAATTTAATGTAACAATAAATTAATTTCCCTACCTTTGCAGAAGGTTCCTTCTTCTCTGTGAGTTCACTCTTTGCGATGGTTTTTGGTTCATTGTCGCCGTGGCCATTTTCTTTTCTTTTTAGTTTGTCTTTTGGCGAAAGGAAGAATTCAACACCATTGTCATCAATTAAAGTATAAGACGCTTCACCCATAAGAATGCTTCTGGAAGCTTCTCTTGGAAGGATTGCCTGGTAACCTTGTTTCAAGATAATAAGTGCTTTTGAGCATTCCCACGGGATATCTTCTACGAGGGACTGAGTGAGGAAGTTCTGCAACCAATTTTCAGATTGCTCATCGTCTGCCTTACTTTTAATGGCCATGAATGCGTTCATAGATATATCTTTGGCTGACATTATCATTGACTTTGACTTTTTGATCATTGACTTCGATTTCTTCAAACCATCAGGTGCGTCTTGATGAGGTACTTGAACTTTGGCCTTCTTTCTGGCAACAGGCTCTTTTATCAAGGCTTCGCATTGATGTATTAACTCTTTCAATGTGGAATCATCTTCATCGTCAGAAGTATAGCGTTGCAGTTTTTCTAACTTTTGTTTTTTCTTCAAATCTTTAGATGCTAGCTTTTGCATCAACATAATCCTATCCAAGACTTCGCGGATTATTGGATCGTCCCTGATGGCCTCCATTCTAATGGGATCGCCAAGTAATTCAAAGAGAAGTTCGACCACTTGATCCTTCTTCAGATATCGGGCTAGACCAATTGCCTGTTCCAACATTGACCTAAGATCTTGGTCTTTTTCTAGGATACACGTATCTCTCTCAACTTTGTGCATTACATCTTCCAATTGACTTTTACACTTATTTTGCGTGGCTTTACTGATGGCCGAATGAAGAATGTCGATGGCTGAATATCCGGATAGTGCGTCGTTGTCGTGCGTCTTCAGAAACTCAAGCACCTCATGGATAAAATCCGGACTTGTGGCCGCCATTTGGCGAAACCCATTTTGTAGGTGCAGTCTTGGCGATAGAACGTTGATAAGTTGCATCAATAAGTGGTTCATGTCAAAGTTATGGTTTAATCCTTGAGCTGCCCCATGTTTCAACTTGTTAAGCAGACTTGTCATAAAAACGGTATTAGCACGGCTTTCAGTTAGTGCGGCTACTTTGCTGAAAAACGACTCATTTTCGTCAAATCCCATATCTTTGGCCAGTTTAACTACGTCTTTGATGTCTTCGAACAGTCCCCTTGAATCGATACCTTCCTCCTCTAAGATTCCTTTGATGGAATCCCCAATGCTTGAGAGCAGAACCGACTTGAACTTCTCGTTGGTCATGTCCTCTTGAGCATGACATTCTTTGAGAGCTCCTGGCACGGAGCAAGTAATTATACCAGCGATTAAGTTCAAGATTTCATATTCCACAGGTTCTCCAATATTTTTCTCTTGGCAAAATTTCCTCAAAGTTTCCAAAGCTGGATACAGCTTCATATCGGATAAAACTGTGGAGTCAATGTTTTTCGTTAAATACGAATCCATGAATGGTTGGACTGCTGCAATGATTTCATCTATCTTTTGACAAAGTTCTACAAACACAGCCAAGAATATAGCCTTAATTGTTTGCCTTGTAGACTGATTATCGCATGAGTCCAACATTTCGTCTTCCAAAATCTTGGCCAAATCGTCACCTTCTCCCATGACAGCAATGACGTTGGCTTTTCGGCTGTTGAAACCGTCAGCTAAAGCTTTTATAGCCTCTGCTCCAATCATAGCGTCTCCAATCCCACCTAACATGTCAGGGACATCAGCCGCTGTCGGACTCGATCCTAGGATCAATCTTGATTCTTCTTGATTGATATCGAAGCCTTGAACACAATACTCTAAATCTCCATCACCTTTCAAATCCGGCGGTAACAGTCTCGGTCCCTCCTCTGTCTCTACAACTTGGCCAGGAACAAATCTTGCGCCAGTGGGAGAATCAATAACTTGTCCTGGCACAAACAGGGCGCTACCGTTGCTCATTATGACAATTTCACCTGGTACAAATTTCAAACCTCCGTCTGTCTGGATTACTTGGCCTGGGATGAATGCTTGTCCAGATTTTGTGTCAATAATCTGCCCCGGTACAAACTTCTTGCCGTCCTTGGTCTCCATGATTTGACCAGGAATAAATTGCTCATTACCATCCTCGGTCTCTATGACTTGCCCAGGCACAAATCTGGGTCCGTTTTTGCCACTTATCATTTTCCCAGGAACAAAAACCTCTGCTCCGTCCCCTTCTTTGAATGTCTTTCCTGGAATGAACGTCTTCACTCCGTTAATGACCATAATCTTGCCTGGCACAAACTTCGGTCCATCAACTCCGCATTCCATTCTGCCAAAAACACGTTCTCCATCTTCCATCGAGGATGGAATCTCTTGACCGTCCGGAACAAACCGATGTGAACCAGTTTTAGTTGTAATCATTACTCCATTCTTTGGCTTAGTCTTCTTAAAAACTACCGACATCGTGGATCCATCTATGACCTTGCAAGTGTCTGGAGAGTTGTGCAATGACAATTCTTTGTCGGACGTTGCCTTAGTAAACCTATTGCTGCTCTGGTCAAAGACTGACGTTTTTCCGGGAACAAAGACTGGTTTTGATTTGGCTGAAATTAGCTTTCCCTCCACGAAGCCGTTGTCACTTTGTAATCCAGGCAAAAACACTCCTTCAATATCCATTCCGGGCAAGAATTGGATTTGGCTCTTTCCGTTGACATATACTTCTCCATGTACAAATGTAAATCCAGTTTTACCAGCAGGTACCGTTTGTCCTGCCACAAATTTCTTTCCAATAGTTTGACCAGGAACAAAATTTGGTTTGCCATCTCCATCTAACACCAGGTTTCCAGGGATGAAATACAAGTTTTCAGGAGAAAATCCAATGAGTTGTCCTTGCATGAACTGCGCTCTCTCCCCACCCGCGTCAATCATGGTGCCACATACAAACTTGTCCTCAACTTTAACGCCCACAACAAATTTAAGCCCGTCAGCTGTCCATACTGTTTCGCCCTCAACAAATTTAGGCCCCTTGGTCGTGTGAGCAATTTGACCTCTGACAAACTTTAACTCTTTTCCGCATTCGACAAATTGGCCAGCAATAAATGAGTCCTGAGAGTTGCCGTCACTGCATGGAGCAAAAAGGCCAGGCAAGAATTGAACTCCTTCGTTGGACCTCACGCAAGCTGCAGGTATAAATTCGCCATTGACAGCAGCCAACTTTTGGCCGGGTACGAAATCATTTCCAATCATGTGGCCCGGAATGAATCTGAAGATCTGGTTGACATCTTTTTCTTCAAATGGCGGAATCTTAACTATAGCACCCGCCACAATATTAGATTCAAGCGGGCATGAGCTCTCTTCTTCACAGAACTTGAGACCGTCTCCATTTTCAAAGATACAACCAATCTTTACTTCTTTGGGTCTTGATTTCGCGCCATTGAAATTGGCACCAGCTTTCAAAAATTCCTCGAGTGTTGGTAGTATTCGTAGTGCATCTTCTTTTCCAGTGGCAAACATTGACTGCAGACTTGAATGGCTAGCATAATCGGATGTCAAACTGCTGGACCTTTTCGAAAACATCACAAATTGCTTGAGCTCTTCAGATGGTTGAAATTCTTTGACAGAAACGCCCTCTAGTGCCGGGACAAATTCAAGGCTCGCGCCTTGTGGTACATGCACGTTTTTGTGACGTTTTACGTTTGCCAATGCAGCAGTTTCCTTTTCCTCGAGTGCGACCTTAAATCTTTTTGGCAACGGACTGTCCACCTCGGGTTGTTTGACACGACCTATGTCTTCCCAATCAAGACCACTGATGCTGACATTTAAGCGAGAAGCCCAGTCTTCCCCATAAAGTGCCATGTTACTTTCAGGCAAGAACATTTCTCGAAAGTCAGCCAACTTCTGACGGTACTGTTTGGCCTTTTGTGATTTGCCTCCCCCAAATATTCTGATTTTTCCTTTAACTCTCTCGCTGTCTTTTATAAACTCTTCCTCGGCTTGCTTCTCCAAATCCTCGAATATTTTCTTGTTTGCCAACGTTTTCCGCTTTTTGTCCTCCAAAATCTTTTTTTGCCTGACCAATGTTTCGTTGGTTTGTCCCAAACCGTCGAAGAAAACATCTTTGGAATCTATTTTTACGTTGACCTCTTTCAAAGGAATACACAATGTTGGTCGACCCCTGATCTTAAATATAGCTTTGTCACATGATTTTGAAACGCTAACAGATTCTAAATCTCCAAGACGAACTGCCATCTCAACTTCAGCTGGAATAATTAGGCCACAAAGAGCTGGTGATAGTAAATAAACGTACATGCGGCTCCCTTCATTTTCGGGGATGTTTTTGCACAAAGTTTTCAAAACTTTTTGTAAATCTTCGAATGCTCGCTGATCGCACTTGTCCATCGCCTCCTTTTTGAGTATTGGAGTCACATACTTGTAATCGCTTCTAGTATCGTGATTTTTGTCCCTCGTGAGCTTGTCAGCAGAGTTGGCGGTTATGGAGCACTTACAGCACTCAGGCTGTTTTCCAAATTCCAACAAAGGTACGAAGTTGTGATCGTCCATTCGCCTGCCGGTGATTCGGCACAATTTTCGGGCATCTGCTGGTGAAATTGGTGGAATGATGGGGAAAAAGTTGGGCTTTGGTAGGCTCCGAGCCCTACCAGTTATCCTACAAAACGACATGGCGTGTGCTTTTAATCCATTTTAGAACGATCAAAACTGGCCAAACATGACTAAATTGTTGTTCTGGAAAAACACACAAACTGAATCGAGGCTAAATTGCCGCATGTAAAACGGAGCACCGGTGTCAGCAGCTTTCCCAAAATGCTCCGAACTCTTGCACTTCCCCACTTGTCATAGGTGATTGCAGCTTTCTTTGGATAGAGTTTGATGACCCAACTGACATGCAAACACTGCTCTTTTCATGAGTAAACTACTTTCCTTTAAAAACTAGCTCTCTCGTTGCAGGAAATCAAGTAGAGTGTGAAATGTATAGAAGTAGTACTATGTGTGTTGTGTGTACTTCAGAGAAAAGAATTGAATTGCCGCCAATATTTTGGGGGAACAGCAACTCAGTCATAAATTATGTAACACTTAAAAAGAGTTAGTAGGGGCTATCGGTATAACAACACCACCCACTTTGCCGGATGCATTTTTAAAATTATTTCTGTACAATTAAGAGTAAAACGTTAGAACTGATTCCTGATTTCCTCTGACCAAAAGGAAAGGTGGCATATTTCTTGAGGTGAAGTCAAGCCAAGCCATGTACAAGTTGTATGGCACCACATCTCTCTTGGGCAACGGAAGAGTCATAACAATCAACTGAGCTTTACTGGAGTTTTGGCGAACGATTTCCGCTATTCTGAGGTGAAAGTTTGTTTTTTCCGAGTTAGAATTTAACTCTGCGTCAGAGACAACCCGATTGTTGCTAGAAGTGGAATCCTTGGAGCTCGTGGACGTTTTTTGCTCCTTCACAGTTATGATCTCAAGAAAGTCGTCTTTCGTCTGCTTTGCTGGACGTTTCGTTGCATCACTCAACACCACGACGTCTTGGAATTCAATCCGAAATTTTGCCAATAGAACGGCCATGTTTCGAGCCTCACGATCCAAGTCCTCGCTTTTTTGGTTTGATAGGAAAAAGACGCGGAGCTTGCATTTGTGGAATTTAGCTCTCGTGGACAAAATATGAGGCAGGAGGAGGGTCAGTCCTCCGTCATCGTACAGCCAATAAACGTCAATTGCTCCCTCTTTGTGCTCTTTGCAACGAAACTGTGTCATGCTATTTACGACATCCTCGTTACAGATGGGATTCCCGTTCCGGCCAAACAGTTGATTAGTCTGTGGATGATTTTCAACAAAGGTTAACTTTGAGCGTTTAAGAATCCGGTTTAGAACCCCTTCGCTGTTTTGATTGACGTCCAGATCGTTGGGAATGACTGGAATAGACAAGTCCGGAGTTGAGTTGGCGTCTCTAGAGTCCTCCACCCCACTGTCCACTGATGACTTTGATCCGCACCGATCATCAAAATTAAGACTGGAATCGGAAGGCTGAGATATCTTGTTCTGCCGTGACAATTGTGAGACAAGGTCGGCCACTCCATCACCTTTGTTGGAAATGTCGAGTCCACCATTGATTCTCAAAACTCCCACTGCCAAATGCATTTCAAATGCCGATTGCAAAGTCTTGAAATATTCCTCAGTTTGGCCGAGGTCCTGAATCCAATCTTCACGAAAACCCATAAGCAGCATGTTTGGAGATAGTTTGCCCAATCCGCTCAGTTCAACAACAACTTTTGCTCCTTCACTCAAACTATGACTTCTGGTTACTGCATAGAAGGCCTTGACATGGTTGTCATTTAACCAATCCTGACCACGAACTTTGAGTGACAAAGTTTGCTTCCATTCCAGATCTCGATCAACAACGTTGGCAAATTGCAAAAGAGACAATCTCTTGGTCAGGAGGTTGGCAAAGTCCACGAGGCAGGGTCTATCAGAAGGCTCGCCACTCAGAACAAGTAGCTTGGGTCGGTAGTTCTTGACGTGATCTTCCACTTTCGCTAAAGTTTGAACAGCTTTCAAAGCCGTGATGAAAGACTGTGATTGAGTGGACGAACCCCAATTAGCGTCAGGTTTTCTGATGTGGACGTACATGTAAAGAAGGATGATACAGATGAAAGTACCGAGAGCCATGTAAACGTCCATGAGAAACATTACAACTATGCAAAGGATCGTACCAAAAAGAGATACCCATTTGTTGTAATATTTGAAGGCTGGTCTCCATCCAGGAGAGTTTAGGATACTTGCATGAAACACAGAGAAGTTTATCAGGGCGTAGGCGGCAACGAAGAAGTTGGAGAGCAGGCTGGACACTTGATCCAAATCTCCAATTAACACACAAATTAACGACAAAACGAAAACCAGGATGTAACCTCTGAAAGGATCGTTGTTTGCTCCATATCCCTCAGAAAATCCCTCGATGTACGGAAAAAGTTTGTCCTTGGCAACAGCTTGCAACACTCTCGGTGCCCCAACCAACGAAGCGATGGCTGAACTCAAGGTTGCAGCAAAGCATCCAATATAGATCAATGGTCCCCAAGCTGATATAACCTCCATCATTTGCTGATTGTTGGCACTTCCGTAAGTGCAGTCTCTCATGCTGCAATCGTCAAATCTGGTAGTGATATTAAGAAGAGCTCCAGCTGTTTCGTTGAAGTGAGGGGTGCCAAACGCCACCTCAAATATGTCTCCAGATGCATCTCTTAGGGAGCAGGCAGCCACAATTATAGCATACACGACATAAGATACGTATGTAGTGCCAATAGCTGCTAGCGTTCCTTTTGGAATGGCGCTTCCAGGGTCTTTCAAGTCTCCGCTTAAGTTTGCGCCAGCGACGATTCCAGTTACAGCAGGGAAGAAAACTGCAAATGTCTTAAAGAAAGAATTTTTTGATCCATTTTCCTCTCTGTAATCTGATGCCAAATTTTGCTGTAAAACGGTCAGGTTGAAGCCAACGAACCCTTGAGCTTTTTCTTCATCTGTGGCTGGCAAAAACGAACCAATGATGAAATCCACTTGAGACGTCAAGAGCAGAAACAATAGGCCTATTTGGACCCTTGTAACCCAATCCATGCCAACAACAGCCAAGCCAAGGATCAAGACCAATGTAATTGCACCAAGCAGCCTAATGTCGTTCACCCGCTCGGTGGGCAACGCTATAATTCCATTGTATCCAGCCATGTACTGCTCGAGCATGTCCAACAATGAGTCACAAAATCCAATCAAATAGACTGCCACTGCAATCGAATTCGCCAATGTGAAGGTTACGCCGATGGCCCCTCCAAATTCCGGCCCTAAACAAACCAATCAACATATTTAATTATGCATAATCACAAATACTATTCTATCATGTACTTACCCAAAGACCTAGAGATCATGTAATAAATTCCTCCGCCTTTGATTTGCCCGTTTGTACAAACAGCTGACATTGAAATGGAAGTGATGGTGGTTACAACATTAGCCAAAGTAATAATGGCCAATGCCTCAAACAATCCAGCTTCACCAACAACCCAAGTCAATCTCAAAAACAACATCACGCCCCAAATGTTTAGGAGACATCGCATATAAACACCCTCAATCCAACCAAACTTGATGACTTTTCCGTGTTGTTCTCCATTTTCCCCAATTTCAAGATCTGCTCGAATACTTGATTGCCTCCGTCGATTTTTTTGATTGTTGTCATCATTTCCACCACTCATCAACTCATCTAGGGTTGGTCTCGCAGTTCGGGATTCACCTAAAAAACAGTAAATTTCTTGAAATCTGTATTAGGCGAAAATTTTTGCCATGTGTTATGGTAAAGGCCACACCGTAAAGAAAACATTAGTAGTAGCTATTTGACCCGATGCATGTTATTAAGTGCTGCACTCGTAGTATTTTTCAAAAAAAATTGACTTTACAATTTACTCAATTGAAATATAATGAATGAGTGATTGGTGATCCTCCAATTTCAGCTACTACGTAGCTTCCAAGATTCCTGAGATGCTTTTCATTTCAAAATATATACTACAATGACCTCAGCGGCGCGGCCTTTAAATTAACAAAAATCGGCCCAAAACGTTTCATGGATTTCGAGCGAAATTAAGAGTTACCTTTAGCAAAGGACATCCTATTTCTGTAATGATCCATGTGAGGCAAGACGTCTCTTGTAAGATAACGTCTTAAGCTCCTTTGTGGTGTTAATGCAAAGGATGACGCACGTTTTGATCGAAATCTTCGGGAGCCGAAGATGGATCCTCGTTTCGAGTGAGGTTCGACTTCTTCGATTTTGTCATGCTGTGGTCCAGAGATGATGGACACAGATGACCGGCGCTTCTTGCCAGGACCACCTGTGCTTTTGGACCCACTCGGATCATTCTGCAATTTAGCAATTTCTGCAAGTGATGCTCTCCTTTTTGCAAGGCTGGGCTTAATGGGAATTTCTGCATCGTTGTTGATAAAAAACCCTTCTGAGCATGATGTTGGTGTTATTGGTATTGATACCATACCGGAACCAAAGTCTACGTGATGGATTGTGTCGGTAGCATCATCATTTTCCTCCATAGTAATGGGAGCGACGGGAGTGACGGATGAGGTTGGAGGGGGTTGAATCTTGAGTCTTGCTTGGCCGCAGACAACCGGAGTTGGCGGCAAATTAACTTCAACTGAAGGATCGTCAATGGTGTCCTCGAGATCCATGATCAGTCCCCTTTAATCAGTTATTTCTGGTCACTATTGCTACAAGTTTTATTACAAAGTTTTAATTGGATATTTAATACTTTTTGATGACTGCGGTGCTAAAATTGTCGCCAAATAACTTAAGATTCAAAAATTCACCGTTTAACTAAAACATTTTTTGCCCTACATTAAAACAAACGTCATCCTTGCTACAGACAATCATAAATCAACAGGTAGTACGTTGTATGTTAAAGCGAGCAACAGATAACTCACCTCTTTATAGTATGATCCCACTTTTCAGTCTGGAGGTTAGGATACAAATGAAACAGCAATAGTTATTTCGCGGTGAAAATTAAAATGCGCTCAAGCGCACATGCAATATGGTACGGCGTAAGTGAAGCACGATGACGTTTGCCAAAAAACCAGCGAATAAAACCAGAGTGTTGGTACTATGTAAATAGTTCTAGGATTCGAAACAATCCATCAAAAATATGTTGCACCAAAAATGGAAAATCGGGTTAAAATTCAACAGAATTTCCGAAAACTTGTAAATATGATCGTTGTAATCTTGGCAGTTACTGCCTGGCCACCTAAAAATGCACATAAGATTTTTACAATGTGGCAATACCCGTTTGAAATGCCAACACCAAAAGTGCATTCAAAACTGCAGTTGTTCAACTGCCGAAAAATTGATTGATTCGGTGTATGTTTTCCAGCAAAACCAAGTTATACTTGTAGTAGTAGAATCACTGTAGCAATAACCATACATACGATGAAGTTGCATGACCACTTTGACAAAAACGATAACCCAATCTTGATGAATTCACGGACCAACCCTCAGGCATACTTTACCCCCATTTCCAGGTAGTAGCAAGACACTCCTTCCAATCAAACTCAAAGCCATGTGTATGCAAAATAATTTGACGTGGTTATGTTATGGGAAACGTTACTTTTTATACACCCGTTAAGCCGTGTCATGACAAAACGCAATCGACACCAAGTACACGTAAAGTTCACTACAACCCCGCTTCGGGGGTTTTAAAGTGTGACCACTCTGACAATTACTTGTAACGGTCTCCGCATCTACATATACAAAACCCTTCCTCGATGTAGAAAACAGAAATGCCCAAAAATCTTCCATGTTTGGCAGTGTATTTTGTTACAGCTTTTTTGATTTATCATATCTAATGAGTGCAATGATGTTGAGTTGTGCTTCGTTTTGATCGTGATATTGTAGTTTCATCAGCCCCACATTCTACGATTTATAGTTAGGCCATAATGCATTGAATTATCAATATGAAAAAAATGTATCTTACCTGACCAAAATCCTAAGAAAATCCGAGGAACAGCTTCACAACTCTTTAAGGGATTTTCAGTTGAAATCTGATGGAAAATATTTTCAGGCATTGCTTGTATATCATCACCATTTTCGCAAATAACCGCTGCCAGGTTTGTCTGCTTGATTTGATCCAATTGAGATGGTTTAAACGTGGATGGATTTTCATACCAAAACCTGCCGATAAAAAAGTTAAAAATCTGCTGAATCATTGCAACAAATACCTGTCTCCATCTCGAAGCCTTTTGAACTGGTCAACTAAAATGCATTGCACAAGAGGCCCAACTTGACCACCCTCTACTGGGGTTTCGAGAAGACCTCCAACCCAGACATCAATATTTTCTGGATGGCCATACGTTGATCTCAATTTTTTCCTAATTTCAGAATCTTCAATATCCGCACTTAAGTCGCTCCAATCTCTTGCCGGCTCAGTATCAAGTTTGCAAAACCTCCGCCATGCGCCGTAAAACGGCAGACCATGATCTCTTCCACGTTGGATGTTGAATGCTGCCAGATCAAGTGCAATGTCGTGGACTTTTTCGAATAAATGCTCGGTCAATTCCTCGTTCATTACCTGTGAGTGCGGATACAACTATTTAGATAACTGCATTTAAAACAATGGAAAGTTGCATTCGATCGTTTTTCTGTTGACGTTGTGCAAACATTGAGAAATCGTTACTATGTTAATGTTTAAAGTCAGTGTTGACGCCTTTGGTTTAGAGTGAAGATGTTTCGCTATTTGATTTTATTCGTATTTGGATCTCAATTCGTTTTGTCACTTCCATTAAACAGTCGCTGGAACTTCGATCCCTCAAACCAAATATCTAAATTCAACTCAGGAGGTAATTATGGTGCCATGCACAAGTGATGAAGTAGCATAACTCAAATGTTCTTTTCAGCAAAAAATGAGGACGTGCTAACGCCAGACAGTGATGGAAACATTTGGTATGATGCATTAAAAGCCAATATCGGCGAACAAAAATTACTTCAAAACGTAGTAAAAGAATTCTTAAACTTCGTATCTCGTGACATTGGTTGGTTATCGTTGGAACTGATTATATACGGAGGCCAAAACCTTTTCACATAACTTACTTGCACAGGAGAAACCAGTTTGGAGGCAGCTCCGATAAGACCTCTGAGAACAGGATCAATCCCTCCCTCTTGGACTAATCGCCAGGGCGAAAAAAATGCATCCCTAAGCTTCAAATTTCCTTCAGCAATTTCGTCAAAGTTTCCATCCAATCTCGCAAGAATTGGGTTCACCATTGTATGTCCAAATCGAAATGCAGATGATGCAAAGACATTTGAAATTGTAGCTTCGACTCCGGACTTATATCCTTCATATTTACCCAGCATTTCCATGCCACTTTGACCGATGATAAGGGGCAGCCAGTGTCTGTAAAATCACCCAGATGTATCATCAATAATGAAATAGAATTATTAAATAAATCGAACTTGTAAGTGATGTGTTGCATCTGAGCACCGACGATTTTTCTCGATTCTTCGTACAAACGATCGCCATCCCAGTTGGGGTTGAAATCTCGTAACTTTTCAGTCAACCTATTGTGTTCTCTAAACCACAAGGTGTGAACTGCAGTGAGCGCCACCTGCGTAACATAAATGAGTAAGCGAAGTGAAGTTAACTTCTGTAATGCTGTTGTACTTGTTCATTAACACGAACATCTCCGGCCAAGAAACAACCAATGTTGCTTTCAGTGTGATCCCTCCTGCAATCGATTTCGTGCCTTTGATTGAAGGGCAAAAACGGTTTAAACCCATAATCATAGCTCAAACCCTCTCTGAGTCGACCGAAATCATTGGTTAAATTACGTAAACTAATGGCCAATTCATCTGTGCTCCCGTATACTTGTGACGCGTCCAAGTAAGATGTCAACTGGTTGAGTTGCTCTCTTTTTCGAATTTTCTTTCCGAATAACGCTGACGTAGAACCTGAACCGCAGGTTGCACTGGTTCTGGTAAATTCCATGCATTTTTCTTCTCTGGCGTCATCATCTGGAAGCTTGATTGGAAAACAGGGTGGTTCGTTGCTACACGTTGAGCTGCACGTTATCCCATCGTTAAACGTTTGTCGGCTCACAGCTTCCATTGCAAAGTCAAGATCATGGTCTAAAAACTGACCCCATTGCATTGTCATATGATTCAGAATTGCGTCAGTAGAGCTCTTCGATGAAGCTATCAAATCCATGGAAACCTCTCTCGCACTTGGCAGTTTGTAGCCATTATATAACTTGCTTGAATTCCATCCTGGCGATGAATGCTAATGGTGAGGTTGTAGCTTGATCTAGATATGAATAACTCACCAACTGGTGTATAGTATTTGTTTTCATATTGAGCTGGCAACAGCCTCTTGAAAGTAGTTAGTGAGCTTCCAACCCATGGGCGATTGAGGTTGTTGCACGACCCATCGGTTGATCGATATTTAGCATGAAAGCAAACATCTGAGCTGCAGTCAATGTTACGTTTTGAACGATGAACGTCGCATCCAGACACGTTTGCTAGTAGCTCCAAATCTTCGTCAGAAAACCGTAAGTTTTCCAATCCGTTCTCATTAAGAGCATTAATGGCCAGCTCGTAGATTTCATTTCCTTTGGCACTGTGCTGATATTTTTCATCCGGATATCTCAAAGACGTGATGGAATCCGAAATTGTTTTGTTTCGTGCAGACAGCTTGGCCGCTGTTTGAGCAACAGCGTTATTAACAGCGTCTGTAGCTGCCTCAATCGCTGACACAATGACTGAATCACTGTCATCCTCATTGCCGACTTCAGGTATGTTTGGTGACGAGTTGATCGTGACAAGAGTGGATGTTGTTCGGCGATCACGTCCTCTTGTCGCAATACATTCGTAACGACCACTCATAGTTTCAGATAATCCGGTTAGCATTAGTCGCCCGTCCTGCATCTGTTTTACCTGTTCTGAAGATGAAAGTAGCCTGTTGTCTTTGGTCCAGTATAAGAATCTAGCAGACCCGTCCCCCATGGCATCACACTTAATCTCCAATGAAGATCCCACATCCGCCTTGATAGTTTTCGGACCAGCGGACTCGGACCTTACTTTGGTCCTGGGTTTTCTTGCTTTGACAGTTAAGTCGACAGCATTTTCGATCTGGCCATGAACATTTTTTGCCCGGCAAACGTAACGGCCCTGGTCTTGCAATTCGGCTTTGATTATTCTTAAATGCTGACCTCCATTGGATACTGCCACACGACCACCAGAAAGTACCCTGCGATTGTTGTTCCACCAAGACACGTCAGGATAAGGATGACCTCTTGCAACACAAGTAAACTCAACAATTTCGCCCTCAGAAACCTTAGAGTCCCTTGGTTTTGATGTAAACGTTGGCTTTCCTTAAAAATTAAATTATTTTTTAATCTCATTGGCCAGGTGCCTTCTGAATATATGGAAATACCTTCTGGGATGGGTAGATTAACCTTAATTCGGGCAGCTGAACTTGCCCTGCCTAGGTGGTTCGATGCTGAACAACGGTAATGAGCTGCGTCATCTAACTGGGCGTTGGTTATGACAAGGGTTCCATTACTTTCGACTTCAAACCGGTCATGAAACTCTGAGAGTTGCCCGCCATCTTTAAACCAAGAATAGTCCGGATCTGGATAGCCCGTGGCTTTGCAGTTTAATCGGATGGTCTCGCCCCGCTTGACTTGTGCCGACACAGGTCTGGACACAATAACTGGTCGGACTCTTGTACGTCTGTACACCAATCTGGATTGTCTCGAAGTAACGCTTCCTGATAAAGAGCTAGCTGTGCACTGGTAGGTACCAATATTTGCTTTCGTGGCTCGAAATATGTATAACCTGCTGCTTCCGTCCGCCAATCGTCTTTGCCGAACATTCTCCACGCTCCCGACTTCCAGCCTTTGGCCATTTTTTAACCATGCAATCGTCGGAGGCGGATCGCCACTGGCCTTACATTGGAAGTAAGCATTTTTCCCAGGCAGGACAGTAACATCACGAGGCTCCTCTATGAATGCAGGGTGCGAATGTGTGCCTTTAAAAGGGAAAAATGAGGTGATTAGAGAGCAAAGAGGCGTTAAAGATTACCGCTGTTACCTCTGGAAGGTTGGGTCTGACAGAAAATAAGTCGCAAAAATAATGTGAGAAAATAGAGTTTGAAGAACATGCTGCGAACGCAAAGATTAAAGCAGAACTGAGAAAAACATAACATCAACAAGTACATGACAATGCAGCCTAATATGAAGAAATCAACAGTGCCATTAGCCTGTAAAATCACTTTGATGATTGAGGAATTTAAGGAACAACAATTTTGTGGCAAAATGCGGGTTTTTCAGATTGAGCGGAGTACCTGGGGAAAGGCATGTTTCAATCGATAGCAGCTGTTGCCACATTTCAATCGGGTTTGTGAGGCTAAAGGGGATAGAAATACGAAACCGCGTCAGTGACTGTGAGCGTAGAATATAAGCTCACACGTGTTGCTGCATTATAGGGCAGAAGAGAACCCTGCTCTACCGCTCCAGAGGAAGACTGATTCTAAACAACGGCAACAGCAGCAGTCATGGTGACTTTAACAAACGTCATTTTTGTCGTTTTGATCTCCTCGGTTCAGTCGATGTACTGGGACAGAACTTTCACCGTCCAAGTACCACAAAACAAGGTCGATTGTTACTACCTTTCGAATATCAAATTCAGACAGGATGTCCGTATCGATTTCCAGGTCAGTAACGTAAATGAAGCTACTGGTTTTCATCAACCTTGTCCGCTTTCAGGTGATCAAGGGCCATCATGATCAAGGTTTTAAGACCGGAATGATGGTCAACTTTGAAATCTTCGACAAGAACAATGAGCTGATCAAGTCGTTTGTTGATGAGACCACAGGGAGGTTCACTTTCAACGCCAGAGGAGACGGAGATCACAAGCTTTGTTTGTATTCATACCTAGGGGACAAGACAGTGTTTGTCGAGGTGACTGTGTCAGACCCAACGTCCAAAGAAGAGGAAGAAGACGTGTATGCATACGAATATGAAGAGGACGAGGACTTCCTGACAGTGGAGATGAAAGAGATGCAAAAACGGGACCAGGAAAGCGTCAAATCACAGTTCGATACGACAGTTAAGGACATAAAAAAGAGCTTGCAGGAAATCCGACAAAACCTGCACAAGGCATCACTTACTCAAGGATTCCTCATGTCCACTCTTACCAAAGACATGTTCATAATGACAAGCAACTTCAATCGTGTCAACCTGTGGTCAGCTGTGTACATAATGGTCCTCATTCTGACCGGCTTAACTCAAGTATTTGTGATCCGAAAACTTTTTGAAGACAAGAGTCCACAAAAATTGAAAACAACTACTTAAAAAATACACAGTGTTATGTGGTTCCGAGAGATCGATAAACCCTCCCGCATAATCAAGGGAATAAAGATTGTGATATTCTCAAGAGGTGCTTATATGTATATATTCACATATACATACACACACACGCTGTTGCAGGGGTACATAGTATATGATGGTTTACACTGCAGGGGTTTTTGTCTGCTATTTCCTTTCTCCCCTTTCCTATTGGCCCACGACCGGAATTGCAACGTATTGCATCTACTAAAAAAGCCACAAATGGTTAATTAATAAGCTTAACTACTACTATGGTGTCAATACAGCTATTTTTGCGGTGTTTACCCTCACATTGGCGGAATTTTTTATGAACGTTAATCCCAGATAATCATCTTCCCACTCCTAACGAACACATGGCGCAGACCATTGATGATGGCCTTAATCACACACAGAAGGGTTAAAGATAAAGTTTATTAGCACAACAAAGAGCGAGTGCTATCTATTTTCTACTTCTAGTTGTCATAAATTTCTTGGTGTGGTATCGTGCATAATTCATGCCTTTTGCTCGTGTTAGAGAGAAAAAAAAGAGCAGCAGTATATTCTGAGGGGGATATATCTTTCTGTAGGGTCCAAGACCTTAAACGGTGGGACTTTGGCAAGCGTAAAACAAGTCCTAAAACTGCATGAGAACGGGCTCTCTTTTTCCCAACAAAATCACCCTCTCGCTTTCGCAAATAAATGTTTGACTTACATTTTCTAGACTCCTTACACCTCTTTCAAAATCGCCTGAATTGACGCCTGGGGCTTCCTCGGATTTCCTCTGGATCTGGGTCTTCTGGTCAGTTCATAACAGTCCACAATATTCAAGTCAAATCTCGATAAAATCATCACGTCCAAAACGCGTGAAAAAGCACTTCATAACCACTTAATCCGCTACTGCATAACAGCTTAATCTGCTAGTGTGTGCAAAACAAAAACAAGCTAATCCGATGCACCGCGCTGTTTGCAGATTATACTCATGCACGTCATGCACGCTTTCGTGCGCTTTCGTTCGATTTTGTCAAGGCTTGTGAGACCTCGATCAAAGCAAAAACAATCAGGAATGCAATGGTTTTACTGGTACGGGAGATGGTTTTCGTCATCTGTCGGTCGAACTGTAGTAGCCAATTCAGCTTTTGGAGCTTTAACTTTTAAAAACATTTGCCATCTCGATTCCCTGATCGGGCTTTACTGCTTTACTACAACGGGACAAGTAGTAGTATATTTGGATGCAATTCAACTCAGGAATTTGATGCTGCTGACTCAGAGTAGCACATTTATGGGACCAGGCAAAGTTCCAAACCGGGCCCGTTAAGCTCCGAACTGCAATGCACTGACCGGCAAAGCTCCGACTGGCAAGGCTCCGACTGGCAAAGCTCCGACTGGCAAAGCTCCGACCGGCAAAACAGGATTAGTCTATACAAACTCCTGCCGGCAAAGCGCCCATCGGCAGCTGACATATAATCAAGACCTCTCACCAAAAGAAGGCAAGATTCCTTGGCAAGATTTGGTAAAGAATTTCGTACTACATATGTAATTATTGTTTGTAGCAGCTGTATTTTTGAGACGGTAGGCTTTTTCTCGGGCAGTATATTTTCGGGCAGCACAAAACACCGATGAAGCACATTTTTACAGTCGATGCCCACAATTTACGCATCAATGTTAATCGTGCTGTAATAAAGGGTTTTAATAGTGTCCTTTAGCAAAAATGTGAATGAAAGAGGCATTCATTGCTACTTTTAAACCAGGCTGCCCAGTGCTCATGTCCTGTTAAATTCTTTTCAGCAAACTCTGTGGATTCAAGGAAAGTTTGAAAAACTGTTAGTAGATGATGGCAATTATGTCTCCTGGCCTACATTCAAACGCACCTGAGGCCGAGAACGAGTCGAGGCCGTCGCAAGTCAGGCATCTTATGTACCATCTGTGGAAAGGAAAAGCGGCAAACGCTGCAATGGTTCACCGTTAGCGTTTATGTGACGATTGTGGCGCTGCCAGAATGAAAAAAGAAGAAAGAGGTCCTTGTAGGAACGGCAACCTAGAAGGGTTACGGCCTTTGAATCTCCTACAAATAAAGGACGTATTTTGTACAGAACAGTCGTTGATGATCTTCAGAGTGCTTGCAGAATGACAACCAAGTGAATCTTTGAATGTTTCAAATATTGGCCCAAAATGTTACGAATCACTCCTCTCGCTGGTTGCTGGAAAATTGTTGTTATCCTCATCTCTGTCAATCTCATCGCTATCGTCCTCGATGGTAAGCTTCACTTCAGGCGTCTTTTTGTAAACATGTTAAGAGTAAAAAGCGTCAACTTGTGGAAAACTTTTTAAATGTTGGCGTGAGCATGTCTATTTACAACTTTCTGTGCTCTTTTTCTCTCATTCTTTAAAAAGTATTCCTCCACAAAACAGGTTGTTTTAAAATAACCTTAAAGTGCTATACATACTACAAACTGAGAGAAAAACTTTGGTACTACGTAGGAGGAAGCAGTTTTCAAAGATTTTGTTTTTCTCCCTTGTTACCCAAAAAGTGGAGACAGTGGAGTCGCAACGCAAAATGTAGTAGGGGGAATAACAGCCATGGTAGCACACAATATCTTTCATTAACTTTGTGTGTGTGTACACACGTTATTTAACACCAAATGGCATAATGTCAAATTAGATGCAATTAATTGATCCCTAATACCACAATAACACTGGCTGGTGTTGGTGAAACTTTGTAAAGCAGGGATTCCTGGAACTACTACACTACAGCATGTCGATGCTTCTGCATGTGAGCTAAAATGAAGAGGGGAGAAAGATAGTAACAGATGCAGCTGGAAATTTTAAGCATTTCGAGACAAGATGTTGTGAATCCTTTAGAATAGTACATCATATGACATACAGAAAAAAGTTACTTGTGTAATTTTCAGTTCTGGGTATCAAATGTGGGTTGACCTCCCTTTTAGTCAAAATATATTATACACTTTGCTTGGAAAAAATGCGACACGAAAAAAGTTTTACGATGTCCATATAGATGATAAACCATCGAAAATTGAAGCTTTTTTGCATTTTAGTACGAACACCATAGTACGAGTACTATAGTACTTTTATATGTTCTTGAGAATTAACCAGGTATATTTTCACACTTAAAGTAAGTACTATGTACGCATTGAAGTCGTTGAAGGCGAAATGATGTTCACTCTCCCACAATATATGGTGAAAGTAGGGACAACAGAGGGACGTTAAAACAAATTGCTGGGCAATAACTTGAGTTGCTTTCTAACCACACAAGGGGTAGGTAGAATTGTGATAAATGTGCTTCAAGTTTCTTCTACCTCCTCTCAGGTTGATATGATGCAATAATCATTTGCAATGTTTCTATTGCCGCCGCAACATGGCTCCAAACACTCTTATGTTCCTCAAGGGATTCTAATGGTTCTTGAAGATTCCGTCTTTGCTAACATATTTTCACAGCAAAGTATGACAAAGAATTAAATATTTTTCAAGTGTGATTTAAACAACGACTACTACTAAGTACAACTATAGCAATTAAAGCTTGATCAGTCATGTTATTTAGTCCACAAGAAGGTCAGAAAAAGGTGTGTTTATGAAAGAAAATACTGCGACTACAGGTATTGGATGAACCCAACTGTAACCATATTTAACTGAGAGGAGAGGGAGATGTTGTCAAAATTGAAACGTGAATATTTGTCACTCTTTGCCCTTTCCCTTTCTCTTGAAGCTTTTCTTCTCAAGATCCCTTCTTCTTAAAGGGATAAACAATAATAAACATATTGGACTTTTTAAGACTGGTATAACGTCGAAATCTGCATAATTTACAACAAATTTTCGAAGCACATTGCATAAAAAAGCAATTTTCCGGGAAATAGCGTTCGCAGCAGAAGCTTTCTGCTGCTACAATTTCCGAGGATAAACAAACAACAAAAATCTTCTTTAATGATGACGAACGATCCTGAGAGCCCATTACAGAAAAACAACCGTTCTCTTAATTGCCATAATGTGTACATCAATACATTGTTCTCTGAACAAATATTTTTATGTTTCTTCTTGACATTGCGAATCATTAAGTTGTTTTTTCATAAAGAATCAATCACTCTTATTTCCGGGGGAATTTTTCTGAAACATAGGGGAGAGTCTGTCTCAATGCGAACACAAATGGGCGGTTGACAAACGGCAACTCGTTTAGACTTTCAACCTACTATATTACTACTATATAATCTTCGTTCTTCTTTTTTCTGTTGAAGATCGTTGTCCACAAAGTTCAGGGTTTTTCCAAACCTAAACAGCTACAAGTAAATTTAGCTATCTCCTTGGCATATTGAGATATGCACCTCAATGTCAATGCGTTGGTCACAAGCATCTATTATGTTTTAATATCTGTATAGTGGTCGGTCGAGCTTTGCAATGGCTATGGCACAGGGTTTTTTCAGGGCTTGCCATCAATTATTCATGGTTAGATGTTGCGTTCTCCCAAGTTTTTTTTAAACTTGGATAGTTGAGACACTTTTTTTCATGATAGCTTATCCAGCAGCAGCATGCTTTCCCTCCGCATGATGAAAATGAAAATTTGTTGCCATTTCCCCGACTTTCTCTACACAACACGAAAACAAGTTGTGTAAATTACTTCTTCCCTCTTTTTTCTGGTTGAGGCATCCTGTCGAATGCTCATGGCAAGTAATGAGGCCGAGCAATTGGATTAATGACTTGGGCCGCTATGGGAATTAAAGAGCAGAAAAAGAGGGGAACGAAAGATGCAAAAAAAAGTTGGTATCAACAGTTTGAAAAGCTCAAATTTCGGCGTGACCCCCTTATAATATTGTTCCTTCGCCTAAAAGCTCTTTAAGGGTTTTAAGACCATTGCATGCTACTTTGTCGTTAAGAGATGGGGTTTTCTTACATGAAAATAATCCTTTAGCATTTTTTTTTGCAAGGGCAAATCTTAAACTCTCTCTCCTTAGTAGACCATGTGTGACGACGAAGAAATTAAATCAGAGCGGAAATTTGGCAGAATTTTAGTTAAAACAATGTTCGTCTCGTTAGTAAGAAGTACAATTTCTTTAAAGGATCCGATGTCCATAGAGTTATGCTTGCGTGATGCAGTACCATTTAGAACATTCTCCCTTCACTGTCTTTGTAGTAAATGATGCCATAGCACACAGAAAATCTTCCTACTTTTTACAAATCATGAGAGCAAACAGAGAAAAAAGTTCGTGTTAAAGTTCAGTTCCGAAAAACTTTTTCCCCGCAGAA